>JABBWB010000523.1:0-22280 GCA_016628085.1 Suillus occidentalis
AAGTGCGACAGATCGGCGAGCGTGACAGACTAAATTTCCATTAGTTCAAGGCCAGAGTAAGCAAAAAAAGGGGGACGCACATCACCAGCAAGGTACTTTTGTTTGCTAAGGATCAAATCATACGCATCCAACTTGGGCAGGAGCAACCCCAACAACTCGGCGACACGCTCTTCGTTTGGTTTCAAACCACGACGGCTTGAGGAGAAAAATTGAAAACTACGTTAGGTCGAGGAAGAGGACCACCCACGGCTTGAACACTTTTCAACAACGATTGGCGTGACAAAAGTCCGTGAAGTTGAATGCCTCGATCGAAGCTGCTTGTTCGAACAGAGCCTCAGACTTGGGGTCGCTGGGAATCAAATGAGCGCCCTGGTTGGGGTGTTTCTTGATGAGGTATCTCGCAATCGCGCGGGACTCGTATAGGATGAATCCATCGTCATCCTTCATGGGCGCGCGTAAGTACACAGCATATATCCAGTCACGAGTCGGCTCACGATGTATGGGACCTGTCCGAAAGGCTGGTTCGCCGTGAAAGCTGGGTTCTTTTGTTCGCCTTTGGTCAGGTCGATATGGATGAGCTCATAAGGGATGTTCTTTTCCTTGCAGATGAGAGCGACAAGGCGGGTGCATGTGGGAGTTGGGGTAACCGTATAACTTGACCATTTTGTGAGGGGATGAGGATGATGAGGGTGTTTGAATGATGGGTTTGGATGAACGTATGATTATTTATACGTTTCGTGCATGGCGCTGCTTGCATGAATATGGATGAATCGATGACGACTTATGCTGAGTGATATTTGTCTTCGCACTAGTGACGCCGGTTCAGGAAAGGATTCGTTGCTACTTAAACGGAGGTCACGGGGAACATAAAAGTACTAGCTACCTACCGCAGCAGTGCAATCATGATCTAGCCCCACATAACTACGTGTCAGTGATGCGAGGCTTCGAAAGCAGGTTTAAATTGTTTTGTGAGCAACCCAATAGGCTTAGATGCTGCAAGTCCTTCAAGTTCAACACTTGGGTGGTGTCGCGAGCTATCACGAGTTGGTGGTTTCGCGTTAAAACGTTAACCCCGGGAAGGTGCGAGAACATTACCAATATCATTTGATGGAGCGTGGGGAAGCGCGGAGATTGCCAGGTAGTCATTCTAAATTAGATTTACCCCTGAGGCTAGTACTATAATGAATCCAGCAGAGGTCGTTTGTATATATGAGAGTGGTGATTCAGATTCAATTTTCACCTCACGCACCTGCTACATCGCTGGCTGGAGTACAGCAACTCAAGTGGAACAAATTTCGTGAAACAAACTCCGTGAACAGGTGATATCAACAATTTTACAACACAAGTTCTTATTGGTATTACATACAACAACACTGCACTTCTTTCCGATAATATCCTTCAATTGATGAACAACAGCCTATGCACCATCTTTGACTGCAAGCCAAGCAGGCCTGTTAGAGATGTCCTTCCACCACCTGCGCATTAAATGATTAATTCACATCCACGACAATAGGTGTCTCAAATATTACCTGGCAAGGTTAGGCCTGCTCTCAAACACATCAGCAAAGCCAGCTCCGAGTCCGTAAAACGCAGTGCCGTATGGCAGATGGGACAAATCAGCGAGCGTGACAGACTAAATCTCCATTAGTTCATAGCCAGAGCAGACCGTCAAGAAATAAATCAGACGTACGTCACCAGCAAGGTACTTTTGATTGCTGAGGATCAAGTCATACGCGTCCATCTTGCTTTGGAGCTGTCCCAACAGCTCGCTGACACGCTCCTCGTTTGGCTGCAGACCACGGCGCCTTGAGGAATCGTCTGAGCTACGTTGGATCAAGAAAGAGAACTACTCACGGCTTGAAGACTTTTTCAACAACAATTGGCGCGACAAAGGCGTTAAAGTTGAAAATTTCAATCGAAGATGCTTGTTCAAAGAGGGCCTCAGCCTTGGGATCAGTGGGAATCAAGGAGGTGCCTTGGTTGGGGTATTTCTTGCTGAGGTATCTTGCGATCGCGCGGGACTCAAATAGAACGAAACCGTCGTCATCCTTTGAGGGCACAAGTCAGCGGGTGGGATAGATCTGATCATGAGTTGGCTCACGATGTAGGGAACCTGGCCGAAAGGCTGAACTGCCGTGAAAGATGCATGTTTCTGTTCACCTTTGGCCAAATTGACAGAGATCAACTCATACGGGATTTCCTTTTCCTTGCAGACGAGAGCGACAAGGCGGGTGCATGTAGAAGGAGGGAAACCGTACAACTTGACCATTTTGTGAGATTATAGGTGAGGTGATGATCGATCGTGCTTTAAGTGCAGTTGGATGATAGATATCGATGATCATCTATATATACTCACCCAGGGTCTGCCACGTCGTACGCGATAAGATCACACGATATCAGATATCTTAACCAGAAAGGATTCGTTACGTAGTGTCTTGCTTTCAAGCATAAGAATACTAGCTGCCTAATAGTGCACCTAGATCAGGCCCAGGTAACTGGCCAGCAGACTCGCAGACACCAGGCGACAATCATCTGGTGAGCGGAAATTTCAATACAGGCTTGTATTCTTGTATGCTGCTCCATGACAACTGGACCCACTCTTCAATTGTGCGAAGAGCGGCTTGTACGACTAGTGACTCCGAAGCTGTTCGTCGTCGGGGATTGCCTGGCAGTGATTGAGCGCTTGTACTAGAAGACTTCCTGATTGATTTTGACTAATCGTTGATGACTAGTAAGCGCTTGGTTGTCGAGTGTTGTCCGGACTGCATAGTCTTGGTTGATAATCGTGAGTCATCATCCGAGTGTCATCGGCCAGTAACCTATGATCATGCAACCAAAAATTCCGATCAACTGTTAACACAAACGACGCTCCAAACTCACTCACTTATCGATCCACGTGCTTCAGTCTCCAAAGCACCCCCCAGAATCAGGTAGTACCCCGATGCATACCGTTCTTCGGCTTCGAGAACAATCCAGGCGAGGCATTAAAATCAGCGACTGTCAGGATAGCCTTAAGACAGGCAGCGCCTCGCCAATGGATGCCATCGACTGTGGCGGGCAACGATTGATGAACCACTACCTGCCGGACGGTGCAGATGGTCTGTCTCAGAAGTAGAACAGAAGACTCAAATTTGCGAGTCAATGATGACAAATAAAATAAAATATCACCAACTCGGTCCGTGCGGTCCGCTAGGTTCAAGTCTGTGTTGTCATCTTGTGTATGTCCCCCTCGGGGACTCTTCAAATCTATAAGCTCTAGTGCACTGGCAAACTGACTAAGTACTAGTAGGACTGTAATGTGAAATATCTGAGCATGCCGTAGAAAGGCTGGACAAAAAAATTCGAGTTCACCTCGAATTCTTTTGTCCAACACTATCATCGGCGACGAGAAGACACTTCAACCGAGATCTAGTTATAAACGAAAAGGGTACATAGGTATATATTCGGGATGAGGCAAAGGACTTCAGAACTCAAAAACTAGTGGTGTGGCATCCAAGGAAGGGAAATCGTCCATAAATGGATCTATATCTTCAAACTTTGAAGAATAGCCAGGCAATGAATCAGCCCAGTCATCGGAAGATTCTTCAGATACTGGTTGCTTCTCGTCAGGAACATAGCGTTTGGTTCGAACGAATGGCCGTCAAGAGTTAGAAGAAACTGGTGGTGGATGGTGCGGTTTCGCAGGTTCTGGCTTCTCAAATAGTTTAAACCGTTGGGGTTTTTGCCATTTGTTCCCCCAAGTCACTGGTGCTAAAAATCATTTGTCAATCTAGGTCTCATGAATACTGATCACAGCAGGTTCACGTACGTAACATAATATCCAACGCTGCGTGTGACTTCTGAGTGGACGAGACATGTGCTACAGTGCGAGTGGTGCTCTTGCAAGCAGCTAGTGGGTTCTTCGGCACTAGCAACTCCTCAATGCCCAGTTGGGCACGAGTATCAATACCCCCGCGCCAAATAACAAAATTGCTCTCTAGAGCAAACAAGAGTGAAGCGATTCGATCTGTACAAATTGTGAATACAGAGATTTAACCAAAAAAACCGAATGATGTTTACCTCCTACGTCAGCAGAAAACGCGGACCTACGGCGTCTGATGCAAGTAAGCAGTCTAAAGTATGCCGACTTGTACTTCAAATGTTCTTCTGAACAGAGAATGAAGAGGTACAGAGCAATTCCTTCACACTTGAGGGTCATGCGCGCACACTCTGTGAGAGCGATTATCTGCACAGACAATCATCGTCAGTTGACTGTAGAAGGACATTTGATGGTAAAGGCAATACCTTTCGACTGTAGCGCTGTAATTCATGGTCTTCCAATTGACTAAATTTCATAAGATCATTGATGCCGTCCAGGAAAAGGCTTAGAGAGCCCAGCCGATGAACCAGATCATTAACGACTTCTTGACGATTGAGTGCAAGGATGTTGGTATGCATGATGCGAAGTGTGAGTGGGTGGCAAGAGGAAGAATGAAGAGAGGTACTGCAGACAGAAAATTTAAATCCCTCCATCCACAGGCCGCATAGACATGTCAAAAGAGCCACAGTTTCCAAATAGGATGAGATGTGGATGTTGCGGACGGTGTGGATGGCGAGTTGCTGATTGTGTGTCCTAAGCGTGGGTAAACCCGAGCCGTAGCAAAGATTCTGTTTGAAGGAAGGGTTCCATGAGTTTACTACGCTTGGAAGCATAAGCTGAATGTGAAACCATGTCATAAATAAAGGTGCAAAGATTGTGATTACTTATGAAGATAATCCGACACGGCGATCGTTTACTTTGCCTGGATTCATTGGGCGTCTTTATACATATGCATTGGATATATCAGGTACAGCGAGTTTCAAATTGTGTCAAGCAATCACCTCACGAGTTCATAGCCCTTCCACAAGTCTTCGGAGAATTGGGGCAGTCTGCTTCCTCGTCGCGCTCACGTTACCCTGCTTGTACGCCCTCGCAACATATGACCCTCCAAACTGCGCTTCATCACTCGTGACTTCTTCAGCATCTTCGCTTGATTCGAGGCCCTGCCAAACTTTCTTTGTGATGCCCTTCTCTGCCTTTACCATCCAAAATTGCTCCTGCCTTCCCTTCCCTTTCTGGTTCCGGAAAGTAGTGAATATGCCAAGAACGCTGAGATCTCTGTTGGCAAGCCAATCTTGAATTTCTTCTATGGGATAACGCGATGATGCAAAGAATGCGGAGAGGCGAAGTGGGACGGTGGCGAGACCCACTTTTATCACATTGGAAGATTGTGTTGCATCCTCAGATACTGGCATGCTGAATACGTACTCTTTGTAGTCTCTCCGCAGCAAGTCCCGCGTGCTGAGGTGGGATGCAGATGATTTCTTCTCTCCCAATGTCGCAGACAGAGACTGAACGGAAGGGTGATGGGTGATTTGTTGATTATCCGATAGTTCCCTGTCGACATCCAGAGCTTTTCCTCCCATTTTTAAGCCATGGGTAGCTTGATTGTCGAGTGTTGTCCAGACTGCATAGTCTTGGTTGATACCTATGATCATGCAACTAAAAATTCCGATCAACCAACTCAACCATCAGCAAAACTCACTTATAGATCCATGTGTTTCAGCCTTCGGTCTCCAAAACCATTCGTCCACTCCTTCCCCCCAGAATCAGGCAGTACCCTGATGATACCGTGCTTCGAGAACAATGCAGGCAAAACAGCTCTTGTGCCCGGGCTGACAGGCAGCGCCTCTCCAATGGGTGCCATGGACGTTTGCGGGCAACGATTAATATTGATGAACCACTACGTCCTGACGTCCAATGCAGATGGTCTGATAGTCGGAAGTAGGGCAGAGTCGTGGTGATGATGAGTCATGACAAACAAAATACAATATCACCGACTCGGTCCGTGCGGTCCGCTAAGTTTCAAGTCTGTGAAAGTGAAACTGAGAATGTCATCTTGTGAACTTTATCCCCCTCGCTGGGAACTCTTCAAATCTATAAGTCTCTTAGCTCTCTAACGTGCAACCCGCAAACCTTCGTCTATCACGGTAGATTTGGTGTATAGAATTCGGGCCTGACCCAGGTGACGTGGAACCAGAAAGCAATGGTAAAAGTCCTTCAGGTTTTGATTAGCTGCCCCCGCTGGATTCATTGTGCTTAAATTTCACTGAAATATCTCTCTCAGTTGGACACTTCAAGGTTGCAACGTTGAAGCTGCCTGCCGCAGTTCGCACGGCAAGCCCTTCTGACCGCGTGATTGCACGAGTACTTCAAGTTGCGCCCACGTCCAACGTCATTTAAATTCTCGTCTTCTCCGAATTCATTCAGCGTGTCGTATACAAACCTGAAACTTCAAAAGATACCACGATCATCACATACGCTTCTCGCCGACCATAACGTATCGAAGAAGCATATGCCATGAGCATGACTACTATGACAATGGTCAGACGGTATTGTTAAGGCGAGTAACATAATACCGATATTTTGCCTAGCTGTGGGTAGAAAAGGCATGCTTCCTCGCCGCGCAGCCTCCTTTCGAGGCCGCTATGAGAGCCTTTGGTGTGCCATTACTGTGCGGGGCCTTGCTCTCCCACTTTCGCTCTGTCAAGTCATCCCTCGTCACATTTCCGTCTGCTGTCATTCCACTACGCGATCTCTTCGATAACCAAGCTGCTTCGCTAGATGGAACAACCGGCAACTTCGATAGCCATGGCGCCACATATGCAGCAGAGTATCTTCCTGAGGGTCCGTGGTTGTATAATGGAATCTCGGTGAGGACCATGACGTCGTGTTGTCTATTCACTCAGCAATCCTCAGTATGACCTGCCGTCGACTTGGGGACAAAGCCAAGATAATGTCCTTGCTAGTGGACAAGTTGTGAATCTCTCAAGCGCAACTTATGTTCATGAATTACACATCGTATATGCAGGGGATAGTACGGGTAGGAAGCGCAGTCAGCTGTCCGCATCCGCTGACGCGCTGACTTGAATTCATAGGCGGATTGGGTGCAACGTTTAACCTGAACTACGCGGATAGCTCAGTCGAGTATTTGCAATGTCAGTTTCCCTTGACCCCTGCGTGGACTCTGCCAGCTCATGCCCAGCCTCCAGTCACTGGGAATGGCTGGTGGAATTGGAATACTCTCAGTCAGGGAGAAATTCAAACGTAAAACGTACATCGTCTTTGCAAACTCATACTGACCTTGGACCCATAACAGACCATACCATTTTCAATTTTCTTCATCCAGTAAAAATTTGAATTCTAGTCAAATCTTCCAAATATCACTATCCGTTCCATCTCGTGCGCAGCTTGAAAGCATCACGTTCCCAGATACGTCTCCTGACTCGAACAGACTCCATATATTCGCACTCTCTTTGACACCTTCTGTTGAACCCCCCAGTGGTCTCCTGGTGCCCCAGCTCTCTGTTCGTAGTGCCCAATTCAGCACGAGGTGGGAGGACGTCAACGGGCAGCGAGCTCAAGCTGTCGCCATAACGCTTGCGAATCTACTCCCAGGGAGTTACGCGTCCTCCTCGAACGCATCCGTAAACTCGCGGTATGAGATATCAGTGACAGGCGAGGGGGTCTCCACAGTCACGTCTGGCCTTGTGTATCGCCTGATTCCCGCAGACCAGTCTCGCGTAGACGTTCTTGTTCTCAACAACGACGGGACGGGAAACGCGACAGTCACGATCAAAGATGAATTTGGGAATGTCGTTGGGACTTCTGGGGGATGGCCCATCGTGCCGCTGCGGACAGAATGGACGGCTGATGCTGACGTGCTGAGCACACATGAGACGCCCACTTGGTGGAACCAGGCGAAGTATGGAATTTTGTAAGTATCAGATGAGCCGTGAGGATTCCAATGATCCGTGGACTCATGCATTCGTAGCATTCACTGGGGCATCTACAGTGTCCCTGCTTGGGAAAGTATATTTGTGCTGTCGACGCTCACGTTGGTTGACACATTTTAGACAGGGCCCGCCTGATTCATATGCGGAGTGGTATGAGTAAGGAGGTTCTACATCATACGCGACAGGCCATTCTAACACCAGAGCAGCTGGTCTCTCCACAATCCACCGAACTCCGACTCGCCGACATGGGAACATCACCTGGACACGTATGGGAAGGTAACTATATTGAGCTTCCTGTCGGCGTCGACATTCATGCTTATGGACTGCAGGACGTCGTATACGATGACTTTATCGCTAATTTTACGGCGTCTAATTGGAACCCCAGTGCTTGGCTGGATCTATTCACCGAAGCTGGGGCGAAGTACTTTGTCATCGTTACTGTGCGAGTTGCTCTTTATCAGTTGTCAATCAAGTCTGACTGCGCCGCATTGCAGAAACATCACGACGGTTATGGACTTTTTGATACGAAAAATACCACGCATAGAAGTAGTGTATACCTCAACCCACATCGTGACTTTGTCAAAGAGCTCATGGACACCGCCAAATCCGATTATCCTGAGCTTCATCGCGGAACATACTACTCACTTCCCGAATGGTAAGAGTATCGATACCACGAGTATAGTTTTCGTTTCTGATTTCTTGCAGGTTCAATCCATATTTCTCCAAGTATGGATTTGGTTCATGGCCGGGAGGCTTGGCGCACAACGCATTCAATGCATCTGAACTGGAACCATATACCGGAGTATTGAACATAAGCGACTACATCGAGGATTTGCAATACCCCCATATGCTGTCTTTGGCGCTGGACTATGACACGGAAATCATGGTTAGTTCATTATTAGACTGATTTCTTAACACGCACTGATGGGGATTAGTGGTGCGACATTGGAGGCCCCAATAAGACGTTGGAATTTGCTGCACAATTCTATAACAAGGCGATGCAGAGTGGCTATCAGGTTACCATGAATGATCGTAGGTTATCTTTGCTGCGAACTTTTAGGCATGGCTGACGCAATACCCATTCAAGGTTGCGGTGCGGTCCCGGACTTTGATACACCAGAGTATGCGACGTATAGTTCCCTGTCTACTCGCCGCTGGGAGACGAGCGAAGGGATGGACCCGTACAGTTACGGTTTGAACAATGCTACCAATGCGAGCGAGTACAAGAACGGAACGACCATCATCCAAACACTGGTCGATATAGTGAGTAAGAATGGAAACTAGTGAGCAATAGCATCGTCTCTTTACTAGTTGTTTATGTGATTTTGCAGTTTACTTGATGTCGGTCCTACTGCAGAGGGCGATATCATTGCACCGATGGCAGACAATCTTCTCGCTGCTGGTAAATGGCTCAAGTATGCAGGCGACTGTGTTTATGCGACGGTAGGTCACGTTCACCCCACCCCTTTGGCATTCCTTTGAAACGATGTGCTTCAGGATTATTGGTACCAAGCATCCGAAGATCCAACAGGATCATTTAGGTTCCTTACCACACCAAAAACCTTTTGCGTCATCGCATTCAACAAGCCGAGCGATGGGCAAATCACGGTGGATGCGGGTGGCGTAGTGTTACCCATTCAGAAAGGAGACAATGTTGTGCTGCTGGGACCATCGAAGAACGCGCAGAGCCTTGAGTGGGGCATTGATGGATCGGGGGTCTTGACCGTCGTGGTACCTCAGGATCAAGTCGACCAGGTAGATTACGCCTGGGCATTCCAGGTGACATACTCAGGGTGAGCTTAGTAGAAACGAAACGCATGTTAAATTATGTGTCACGTGTTTGATATCTCGAATTCCGTCGGACCCGGTTTCGGGGTGCCTTGTTTTCGTTTTCAGGTGAACAAATATTTTCTTGTTCCTTGGGAACAACCACAACCACAGCCGTGTACATATCACACCATCCAATGCGCGGACGCCGTCAATCTCATTGATCAAATGGTCCACATACATCTTGTAAATGAGGTGCTTTATTGCGTTATCTCATTCTTCTTCGTTGTCAATTAAAATGATTTAATAATTGACGTCAGGCTCAAATCCACTACAGCAGCTTCCTTTGACATCACCCATAAAATCTTCTAACGTACCCAGCAAAAAACAATACTTTCAATCCCAGTTCTCTCCATCATGTCTTTCCACTCTGCGCATCGCGCTGTCAGAAAGCTCGGTCTGACCGTCTCTCCCGATTCACCAACCCTCAAAACAATCAGCAGTTATGGCCACTATTACACGTCCCCAGAATCCTCTCATTTGGCCGGTGCAGGAGGGAAAGATTTGCCCTTAAATTTATCGTTTGAAATTGCAGAAGATGATGAGGGTATCTTCATCTCGAAGGCAGCAGCGGTTTGGAAGGGGGCTATTCCTAAGAGAGCTATGATTCCCCTTCCTGCTCGAGCACGCGCGATGCCCATAGCCGCTACCGTTCGAGGTCATAGTATGGTCACTCTTCTGGCCGATCCTGTTGACTGCGATGACACCATTCACATGCAAATTTGCACCGATGAAGCGGCGCAAGATACCTTCGACGTGTTTCAGAGTATTTCGGTGACACCAGGTCTTCGGTCATGGAGCTTCGAGGTACGTCGGGTTCTTTGTGAACATAACTTACGTTACTGACCTATTCGCTTAGGAACTTCGTACAGAATGCTACTCCCAATCACGTCTTGCAACTGGCGTTGCTCCTCGAGCAGTCCCTCTCGATGCACCGTCCTGGATGATCATTCCTCCGGCCTTCACCCCCTACAAAGCGATGACTTAGTTTAGATGATGTTTTCAATTGTGCGGTAGCTATGTGTGTGCTAGTTTGATCTCGAGTGTTGTACTAGGTTATAATGTGTAGTACTATGTCTACATATTGTAAGGATGGGACGTTTGATCCCGCGGAATCAATTCGTGTCGTCGCCACCTGTACGCCCCAGCTGAGCCCCTTTTCCTGCTCCACCCGTGCTCTTTTCTGTTCTTCAATTTTCTCTGACACATAGTAGACGTGACTCCACCTGTCATGGAGTCCTTTCTGTGCTCAGATTTTCGGCTTTCTTCCGACTGTTCTTTGTTTCACACTCATTCAGTCATTGCAACCTCGAGAGTAATGGCGTCGTCGTGCACCCTTCATGGCATTGTTAGAATTCAGAATGCAACTTCTTATGCTCTGGACGTGTCAGTCCGCAGGCGAGCGGTTAGCTTGTAGGAAATAAACAGAAAAAATATTGGGCAGGCATGATTTACTAAACAACTGAGATCTAGGTAGGAAGCGAAGGAATGAATGAAAGCAATCAGAGTCACATATCAGGCAGGCATGATTAACCACACAACTGAGATCTAGGTAGGACAGTGAAGGAATGAATGAAAACAATCAGAGTCACATAAAATGCAATAATGCGGCAAACGTACCTCAAACTAGACACCTATGTGGACAAATACAATCTGCTGTTCCAATGGAACATTATTGCGCCGTAATTTCTTTACAGCCTTGTGCAACGCCATCGCAGCGCGCGTGCAGTCCAATCTCCCAGAGCCATCCACTAGATTGTCGTAAAACGCAGACACAACCTCCTGTGCAACCTCGTCGTCGACGGACCACATAGAACCAATTACACTGCGAAATCCGGAGAATTGCATAGCTGCAGCGAGATGAATTGACTCGTCAGGACTATTCTCATCGCCTACAGTAGTGTGGCAAGCTGATAAGAATGCAAACTCTGGGTTCCGCCAGTCGGACCGGATGATGTCCTTGATCATCAACGGCCCATCACGCATCGCGAAGGAAGATTCAAATGGCTTTTTTCGATTCGGCATTCCGTGGCAGGCCAGGTGAAGCCACTGGTTATGGCTTAGTACATCAACTGCAGCTTTGACTGTTGCATCGCCGTCCTCGAGCGACGTGAAGGATGACACGATGGGCGCTAGATGCTGGGCGACAACCGCTAGCTCGGGAGCGACGCATTGGAGTGGCTTCCCTCCATCCGGGTTGCCTTGACCAATGGCAACAAAATATTGCGGGGACCCATCTTGAGAAACCTGCCGTCTCGCACGAACAAGTGTCGCCAAAGTAGGGGTGTACGAGGATATGTAGATGTGAGGCAAACTGTCTCTCTTCTTCTCGTAGAGTCCTGCCGCATGTAGAGGAAGCAGCGTGAACTCGGCAGTGGGACACCACCATATATGCGAGCCAGGGCGAACATTCGAGGCCCCAAGGGCTTGTACCACGGGGTCAACGATGTCATGCCAAAGTTTCCGAAGGATCTTGATAAGTTTGTGTTGGGTGTCAAAAGAACCGAATTCCTTTGAAAGGGACTGAAATTCAATGGACAAATCAAAAACTTCGGTCTGCGTGATATCAATTGGAACGTGAACAGGATCTCGGTCACTTAGAACAATCAAGGCGTCGCAGCTGTACTGACTAGCATTGACAATGATGACAGGACCTTCTTCAGCTGCTTTCCGTAGGTCAGAGAAAAGGGGAGGCAGGAGAAACCGAGAAAAGCCAGGAAGCATGCGGATGCGTGAAACTACGTCATTCCATTCCATGGTCAGTTGGCGAATTTGCGGAGACTGGTCTCCAGTAGACTGATCGAACGCGTTGCGAAGGTGAAAGCTAAGCTGCCTGAATTCTTCTGCCAAGGCTGCGCCGGTGTGATGAGCCGCAGAAAGCTCATCAAGTGTTGTGCGGAAGCGTGCCAATTGGGTCCAGAATACTGCACGGCCTTGCTCCACTAGTTCCACAGCAGTTGCCAGCGCGCCATTACGAATGCTACAGGAGAAAGCATCCACAGCGAGCGAAGCTGTGGACATGCTCACAACATCGAAATGACGTGACGAAGACGACAAAAGAGCGACATGTTGATCCAGGAATTTCAATGCAGTTTCATATGCAACCAATGCAGAATCATGGTTTGTCTCCTCAGCAGAGGCGACCCATGACTTGGCGGCAGCTAGATCCATACGAGAGACTGCATGAGATATTTGGGAGAGTTGTAAGAACAGGCTGAATGTTTCATCAAAGTCAGATGGGTCACCCCGCTGCGTGAATCTGTCTCTAAGGCTGAGAGCGAGGTGATTGAGAGACAACGATCGATCAGAATGACCCGGGGGACAAAGGAGTAGTGCAGCACGATGGAGCTCGATACGCTCATCAAGATCAGACGGGTCACCCTGCTGCGTGAATCTGTCATCAAGGCTGACAGCGAGGTTGTTGAGAGACGATGATTGATGAGAATGACCGGGAGGACGAAGGAGTAGTGCAGCCCGATGGAGCTCGATGGACTCATCTAGGTCAGACAGGTCACCCCGCTGCCTGAATCTGTCTTCAAGGCTGACAGCGAGGTTATTGAGAGACGCTGATCGATTAGAATGACTGGGGGGACGAAGGAGTAGTGAAGCTCGATGGAGCTCGATGGACTCATCAAGGTCAGACAGGTCACCCCGCTGCAAGAATCTGTCTCCAAGGCTGACAGCGAGGTTGTTGAGAGACAACGATCGATTAGGATGACCGGGGGGACGAAGGAGTAGTGCAGCCCGATGGAGCTTGATGGACTCATCTAGGTCAGATAGGTCACCCCGCTCCGTGAATCTGTCTCCAAGGCTGACAGCGAGGTTGGTGAGAGACGATGATCGATTAGAATGACCGGGGGGACGAAGGAGTAGTGCAGCCCGAAAGAGCTCGATGGACTCATCAAGGTCAGATAGGTCACCCCGCTGCGTAGATCTGCCTCTAAGGCTGGCAGCGAGGTTGTTGAGAGACGACGATCGATCAGAATGACCGGGGGGACGAAGGAGTAGTGCAGCCCAAAAGAGCTCGATGGACTCATCACCTGTTCTTGTAGTATTCATACATTATATACTGTACTACAATAAAAAGTCTCATACATGACACAGTGCCATAACAACGCCCTATCCTGGCCCAGTACTCATACGAGTCATACATAAAGGCCTTCTGCATAACAAGGCCCTATCATACATCAAGGCCTTCTGCATAACAAGGCCCTATCATGGCCCAGTACTATGAGTCATGCATCATCCACTAACCTCCCTCTTATCACACTAGGGGTTCTCGCGGACTGCTTCGAAGACATCAGAAGGCACAATCTATTCGTTGATCGCTAAATAAGAACATGTAATTATACTACTCGTGATCGCCCTGCAAAGGTGGTCCTTCTAATGATGGCATTTGATCCTCGGCCATTTCGGTATGGACTTCAGGGACCGGGTCAAGTCCGGCAACAACAGCAGAGAGAGCATCCCTCCAAAGCATTGAGAAATGCCTTATCAGACCCTCCCGAATAGATATTTGCCGCTGTGCATACGCATGGCTCCCTTCGTAGTCAGCATCCTTAGTAAATGACCGTGCAGTACCTCGTTCGTGCCATTGAACCATTTCCCAGCGGAAAAACGCCAGTACTCATTGCATTTCTTCAATCAGCAAAGAAAGTTCCTCTGACCATCGCGATGCGCGCGCTCTGGCCTTGCACCATTCGACGCGTAAACCTGATAGTGCTGTGATGAGTAAAACTCGAATGATAGCGCAAGGAGAAACTCACAATCTTGAAGACCTGCATCATTATTATGCAAGACACCTGGTGACTTCCATATCCATGGGATGTCGCGTCTCCCCTCTGATTGCCCTGCTGACCCTACATCACCCATAGGTCTCATATCCGACACGTTCAATGGCCGAAATGTATCGCGCCACCCTACCATACCCAGCCGCTCCCCGAGGGCATCAAGTGCGACACGAGCAGCCTCGTATTTGAGACGGCTAGCACATTTCTTCGTCTCTGCGAGATCAAGGGCGCTGCGCGCACGGGTACTAGCTCGCTGGCCACGAATGTGCAATGTCTTGAAGGTATTAAGATGGGCGTGCAGGCGAACATTTTGACGAACATCATTCAGAGCATCATCTGCCTGTGCGTATCTCAGCTGCCACTCGATTTGGCACAGCGAGAGATCACAGGGAGTTGTGGGGTTGAGCTGCGATGGAAGGAAAAGAGTAAAGTCCTCGGGCAATTCGTGCTGGGGGCTGCTGTCACGCTGGGCACGGATACGAAGGGGAGCAACAGCGGGCATATACAACACTTGGACTTGCACCCAGGCATCAAGCTTGCGCTGGAGCGCATTCGAACGCGTTTGGAGTTTTGCTCTCTGGTTATCAGTGGGATTTTGGCTTGACGATTTCCTGTCTGCACGTAGCCGCCGCCTGCAATAAAACATTTAGCAACGGACAACAATGAACGAGTTGGGTTACTTACTGTTGGTCTTCAAGTTCAAGTCCATTTGCGACAAGGACGCTGGGTGAGATCTCGGCGTGAAGGGATGAATCGATTCCATCTTGCAAGTCACGACGTTCACGTTCCGCAAATTGCAAACGAACCATCGCTTGAGTCATTGCTAGAACCATGAGTCATCAGTATCAAAAGACAGAAGACAAGAAACCGACGTACGAACAACCCGACTTTCGAAGGGATTGGGTTTGGTATTGTCTTCCTCCCATGCCTCTACGTCAACCCGCCACAACGCTAATGTCGATGCATCGATTGCGCCTTCAAGTTCCGCCAGTTCTTCACGATGGGCTCGACCAGCTGTAGCAGCCTCCTTGAGTTTGCGGAGTAGAGTACGCCCTTTAAAAAAACATGTTAATAAATAAACCAGAAAATAACGAAGCAACATACCTAACATTGTTGTCTTTTTCCAATTCCAATCACCGAAGTGATCATCCAGCGTGTCACGACGGTTGCCAGGCCCCATCTCCCTCGTACTAGTTGCGACACGGTTGATGTCTGCCCAACCACGCTCGGGTGCCTCTCCGTCCGTGCGACCGACCCATTTGGAGAAATTGAACGAGAAAGTTGTTTGGCAAGACTGAATGTGGGCTTTGAGGTGGAATTTGGGGACGAAAAAGCGAACAGTCTTATTTTCGCGGTTGAATTGCAGTCGCTGGGGCATCATGCTATTGCGAGACCAGATTTTCTTGTGCCACTGACATGCGATGTCGTACGACAAGTTGAATACAGCGAGCCCGAAGCTGACGAGGACGGAAAAGACCAGGTAATCCATGTTTACATATCTGTCCAGTAGTTAGTATGACACAGCCTCAAAGACTATACAATCACGTACTTTTCGCCCTTTTGAAGGTCACCTACACTATTCGGAAGCCTCATCTCATGACGCGCACAGACCACAGACCCGACTCCCGTTGCCGCAAGTCCTCGTGACGCCTTCGTGTCTGCGCTGTTCACTGCATTATGGCTCACACATGTGCTTCTCTGTCCCAAACTTAGATTATGCTGCAAATTAGGATGCAGATACTCACCTCTTGCGGTTCAGTAATTCGTTCAGACAAGAAGTCTTTGTAAGCACGTTCTTCTACAAAATAAGCCCATCCCGAGTTCAAACTCGGGTCGCGATCGTCGGTAGATATGGCCTTGCGCTTAAGTCGGAAGTTTGCATCAATCGCGAGGAACAAGGCGTATCGCCACCTGTTTAGAATTAGTACCCATAGCAAGCGCACACAGGATGCTACTTACCTAATGTCAGGTGGCGAGTTCTCCCATCCATTAGGAATATTGATTCCTGGATGCGGGCATGCCGGACATGGCACCACACACCCTGCCATCTGGTGTAGCTTTAATGCCATTGGGATCATGGCCCCGACCGGCGCGCATAAGTTGTAAGATGTGACGCCATTCTCGCATCATTCGCATGAACGCTGAGTAACGATCCTTAAAAGGCCAAATCAATTTGGATTTAATGGAGGGAACTTCGCATGTCACTATACCTTGATTGGTGAGATTCCTGTGTTGTCTGAGCGCCTTGCTAAACTGTGGTAGAATTCATACGCAGATACTTTCGATTCGAAGGAGAGTAAATGGAATAATTCGAGGACACCGAAGGTCGCCGCAGTTCGAGGGTCAGACGTAGTAGCCGGAAACCACCGAGCTCGTAGAAGTTGCTTGTAGCGGATCTGTGCCGTTTCGCATCCGCAGAAGTCAACTGCGACGTCGTGGATCCCGTGAGCATCAATTACTGTAAATTCATCACAAGAAACCGGCTGGGCATTGTAGCAGCGCTCGCCAGGCGTATGGCCGAGCTGCACGCGTAGTCCAAGAGCCTTCAATGTGATACTCTGAAAGAAGCTGCCGTTCCACATCTGATGAAAGTGTGATTAGAGAAATAAGGTAAATAATGAAGGATACATACATCTATGCGGTGAAGCGGGTTGCTCAAGTGACGGTGAACAACGCACGTCAGGCAAACCATCTCGACTCCAAAACAATCTCGACAACGGTACAGATGAGTTGCATTGTCGGTTCCAGCAGCAGCAATTCAAGCGTGTCCCCTCACTACCCCGTCCTTCCAGACGGATAATCTCATCTAAGAAGGCGGAACGTTCGGGCAACCATTGCAGCAGGGGATTATCCTTTTGAAAAAAGAGACTGAGTGTGTGATAATATTAAATGTCAAACACATACCGCAGCAGTCCTTTGTTTCCTCGGTATGTTTTCTGATCCCTCAACCTGAGGCTCAGGCTCTTCCGTTTCTTGATATTCGGTTTCATTCCAATCGTCGAAGCTTGGTAAAGTAGCAGAGGGGTCGTCAACGGTTGGTACTTCATGGGTGGGTTGGGAGAGCATGTATTCAGTGTTGACGGACATCTCGCCATCGTTCTGGATGCCATAAGAACGGAAACGCTCATATGTAGGTGCAGGACGAGCCTCGTTGACATCAACATATCGCGAGAGCTTCGCTCTCTTGCTTGGTCGGCCCACCATGTTGTCGAATAACTGTTGTATAGTCTTACTAACCCATCGTTCACCTCGCGCAAGACACAGATGACGAAGTCTTGGATTTACTTGAATTCGATTACGCAAACAGTGAGACTACAAGAAAAAACCCGAGGTTTCCGCACAATGGCCTTCTTCGAACAAGGTAGAACCACATACCGTGTAACATTGCAGATTCGCAACATCGGTACTGACCATTGCAAGCCAGGTAAAGGTCTACCTTATTGGCCAGGTGAAGTGCTGAGTCGCAGCTGAGTCAGTCCGAAAGCAGGAGGCGATATCCTGTTACTGGATAAACAATGATCAATAAGGATTCGCCCTTTCAAAATTTGATCCTCCACCCCGACGCCATCAATGTGAGCAACATCGTAGGGAACAGGTATCGAAGTCTGGGCTTGATGGGATAAAAGGTGAGTTTTGGTTTACCTGTTCGTCTCATACATCACTGATACATCACTTTTTCAACTGCCCTACACATCGTCGTTGCACTCAACATCCACGATGACCTCCATTATTGCTGGGACTAAAGACACCAGTCTTGCGTTGGGTGAGTACCATCTACATCCTTCAATGTGTGCGACACTCATGCCTTACCACCCAGACGCCGTCATGAAATTGTTGTCAGTACTCAATCTTACTGACAACGATCGCACAGTTCTAGCTACCACCCTTCTCTCCGATATCCCCGGTGAGTTCCCTCAGAAGCATTTTTCTTCTGAAGATAGGCAACTGATATCTATTTGTAGAACCCTGTGGAGAAGGTAGTGCTCAAGACGCCGCTGATTCACCACCAGAGTCTTCATCTGGTCACGATGATGTCGAAGAGCCGTCGCACATCGACCCTGTGCCCACTGAAAGCTTGTCTGCCATCACATCAGATGTACCCTGCACCCCCAGCGCCAACCCTGAAACAGTGGCATCTGTTTCCGACACGAGCCCATCTGCGGCATCTGTTCCCGATGTGAGTCCATCTGCCACTGTGGCGGCCGTTGATTTAACTCTCAATGTTGCTTCTGCTTCTGTTGTCACGGTTGTGGATGAGGGTGATGATTATACTGAGGTGCAAGATGCGATCGCGGAGGGTTGTGTCCTCAACATTTACAAGGGTGTATACTTCAACATCCCAGCGTCCAGTGATGCCGCACCGCCTCTCTACTATATCACAAGAGGCCGCAAGATTGGCGTATTCTCAGGGTGGTGCGCTTCTTATTGTTTGTTTTGGTAATGACCTTGATTGATCTGGTCTCCGGCAGGGGTAATGTTGGCCCTAAGGTGTTGGGTGTGAGCCGCGCCATATTTGCTAAGGTAGAGACTATTGATCAAGGCATGGACGCTCTCATGGCCGCCATTGATGCTGGCACTGCTGCACGAGTGTGATTGGGTTGCGCTATCTTTGCATTGTGTTTATACAGCATGTATCTAGTTACTGTTTGGTTGTAAAATGATACGTTGGCGATTAATCTTGATATTGTTTAAGAGTCGAGGATGCGAGCATTGTCAATCTTGAGGACAAACTGAATTTTTAAGACTGTCGAGGATGCATGCATAGTGAAATTCAAGGACATGTGTCTTTTTCGCCAGCTATAGTACAGTGTGTATGTAGAGCTCGTATAAATCTAGCATTAATCTCGAGTTTTGTGCGTTGACGAGTGTCGTTGTCGTTGAATACGGGCAATTAAATTTCAGGGAAAGGGCTTTGGAAGTACGAGACAGAATGACACCAAGTAGTGAGTGATTAGTCGCAAGAATAGTGTCGTTTTCGTAGTAAATGCTGCATAAAACTCGCATTAATCTGCCAGGGTGTGAGCCAACGAAGTGTTTACAAATACGGCAGTGCAGGTGTCACTACTACATAACTCGCATATTGGACTTAGACCTTCCCCAAAACACGACTCTATGGGGCGACCGCGCCTGTATAACAGTCCTGAGGAACAGGCAAAGGCTGCTCGTATGTACAGACTCAAATACTATGGTCGGTACGAGGAATATCTACTCATCGTCTGTTCATGAAGTCCTGATGCACATCATCTCCGTTCCACTGTTCCAGGAACCGTGAACAGTTCCGCCTGAAAAACAAAGAACATTATCTGCGACGTAAAAAGAGGTATGTCAAACACTCTCAATATATTTTCAACTTCAATATGGTGCACCAGGACAGAAGACCAGGTTAACGACTCGGATGATGGCCCGGGCCTGGGACCGCCTGAACATTCGAAAACTCATGCAAAGAATAACATAAATGTAGGGCTACCAAATGGCCCACAAAAGAGACTATGCCGGTACGTTATCCTCTCTTTCGTTTCGCAAACCATGACTTGATTTTTTTAGAAATAAATCTGCGGCCTCACATATCACTCCGGCATCACGTACTAGTATCAAGAGTCGTCTTGCGACTTTTCTGGGTGGCCCAGATGTTGTGATACACGATTACCTTGATGTTATCTGCCTTACACTACTGGGGCGCACAGATGATACGCTTGGCACTGAAGACATTCGCTCTTCAGTCAACACACTTCAAGAACTGGAGAAACATGCTCGTGCAGAGGAGGCTGGTATCCTGCAGCGCTATGGCGTAGGACCGAAGCTAGTGCAAGCCCAGGGCATAGGAAAGGAGGTGCATCATCTTCTGAGCGCATTGGAGGAAGTGTTTGTTTACAGTCTCTCCGGCATTGCTGAATTGGCGGATATGTATGACCAAAGGGACTTGTTATTTCAGTCTCGATAATATCACGTGACTGGATTGAATATGGTGGTATGTCGCTACTTTCATTGACAAGCAAGACGTTCCCATTGAAAGTTGTCACTGTGATTGATGCATCGATCACGTCCTCATCATCAACATTTGCGTTACACGCACTATCCTCTAGTACAACCGTCTTCCTTTCAGGACAGGATATTCTGTCTTACCTCCGAAAACTTGAGACTGAGGAATTGAAAGTCCAAGAAATCGACTTCACTTTGTCCGTTACACGCACTATCCTCTAGTGCAACCGTCTTCCTTTCAGGACAGGATATTCTGTCTTACCTCCGAAAACTTGAGACTGAGGAATTGAAAGTCCAAACCTCCGTGCAACTGATTGTTGCGTTGCCACACGTAAGTACGCGGGATCACCGTCTTCTGTGACAGCTTCATGATTCGCCCATACCGGTTTGACCGTCTTTTTGCAGTGTTTATCCTTCATGCGCACGGCTGTCAATATGTAATCTTAGATCTCTGACCTTGGGATTTGATTAAGTGAGATTTATACTTCTTTTTGCGTCAATGCATGACTGCCTGCGTCTCTTACAAGGCTCATCATACATTGCTGGACACCTCACCCTTATTTTGTCTTGTGCAGACAGCTCAATAGACATCCAAGGTACGAGACACATTTGTTTCCATTGTTTTTGAAAAGCGAATGGGTTTTAGAATGGCACCGCGATCCAAGTTCACCACTGAGCAATGTGAAATGATGGAGGAGTATCGAGAAAAATATTTGGAGTGTCAGGCAGCTGGCGATTACACTCCGTTCTGGGCCCCTTTCTTCGAGGACTATCACGCTAGATGGCCAGAGAGGGAGCTTCTCTTTCCAGATGTCCCCCTCAACATAGATCTCACACCTGAACAAAAAGTCGTCAACGCAACTGCTGTGGATGCCCGCAAAAAAGTACGCACCATAAACATGAACATCGAATGAAAACACTAACTGTTTGAGCTTTAGCAACTCATGCATCGGTTCCGTAACACGTTCGGCAATTACACTGCCAAGCGCAAGATGAAGGCGCAGACGACGAGTTCTATTGAGAAGATGTTAGCGTGTCAATCAAGCCTCAAAGGAACGCGCACATTACAGCCTGCCTGAGGCTTATTCAAAGTTGTACTACAAGACGCGTATCAAGCCTGTCGTTGATGCAGAGATGAAGGTACTCACACGAGAGGCTGGCCTGAGTCCGATCACATCAGACGAAGAGGGTGACATTGGAGGCGACGTTAAGGAGGGTGACATTGGAGGCGACGTTAAGCAGAGTAAGAAGCTCAGGCTATCTCTCGTAAAGAAGCACACACGTGCTCTATTCACAAATGAGACACCCGAGGTCAAGGCAGAGGTAGCCGATTTCGTCAAGAAGTGGACCGAAGACCGCAAGAGGAGTTCAAGCGAGGATGAAAACATTTCTTTCACTGAGTAAGACCTATCTTGCATCGTGAGCAGACAAGAACTTACCATATTCCAGGAATATCGAAAAATTGCCAGGCGTTCTAGCCGATATATTTGCTGGACTGGCAAAACAAACAGGCTGGACCTTTTCGGTGTTAATGGGCGGTCCTTCTCCAGCAATGGGCGGGAGAATTCAGGTTGAGAGCTTTCATGTGGGACAAACGACAATGGGAAACACATTCAATTGTGCTTACCCTCATTTTAACGAACGCATCATGATGCCATATGCAGATTTTGCGAAGCGGGCCTTTCGTGAGTACTAACAAGTTCACAGCTAGTAATACATGACAATTAATCACTCTATCCAGCTGATGCGGGGGAAGGGAATAGCAGGTTTACCAAGTCCGAGTCCCTCTGAGTCACGCTCTAATTCCACTCTTCAACCTTTGAAGATGCCGCAACCACCTTATCTCCGATGCGAGTGACAAACACGTCA
>JABBWB010000524.1:0-22227 GCA_016628085.1 Suillus occidentalis
GTCCAGAGTGTCTTCGGTATGAAGACGGCGTTTCGCGTAACCTTGCCAAGTAGCAAGGTCGAATAGAAGGTCCATGATGATCCCATCATGGAGTGGGTCTAGAAGTAGCCCTTCAAATACTGGCACAGCACACTAAAATTAAATTTAAAGTCAGTTATGAACACATTAGATGATCTAGAACTCACCTGCAACAGATCTTCAAAATCTCGGGCAGCGAGGCGCTTCATTGCAGAAGCGTTTCTTGTGAAACCGTTGGATGTACCTCTCCCAAATGGTCGGTACATAACGGTATCTGCAGTAGAACATCATGTATGAGTACTAGAAACTGAATAAAAAAAATGTACCTCCAGTTCAACTCCTGCACTGCGACACCCCCAGCAGCATAGACAATGCACATCAAGTGAGTGAAAATGGCCTTCCACACACCGAGTTCAAATTCGTGCAACATGTCGACTACCAGCATCAAAAAGAAATTAAATCCAAACTTGAAAAGTTGATCAGAAAAGGCGTTCTGTAACTTGTTAGTAGTAGTAATTTGAATATAGAATGAACAACTTACGCAGGTAGGCATGAGGGACTCAGAATTAAGGATCGATTTGACCTGCTTACCGTCAACTGGTGCGCCGCATTGGTAGATCAGCTTGCACGCAAGATCGATCTTCTTCTGGCGAGCCTGATCATCAACACATTGGAGTGTCATGCAATCATTCATATCACCTTCTGTACCCATCTCAGGTACATCTGCCTTTTTGATGAGACAGCGAGGGCATAAACATTCGCCCAGGAATTTGATTCCAGCAAGTAAAATCCTAATTTAATATCAGTTTCAGTCAAGCGTGAATTGTGAGACCAAACTTACTTCTCTGGATAATCAGCAGAATAAGTGAAAAACCGAGGAAATACTCGGCAAGTGATGCCATCTCCGCAACGGATCACAATGCCATGCTCGTATGCGTGCATGAAGTCCTCATCAAGGAGGAGCTTCCATATTGCCTGCATGAGCTCCTGCTTGCAGTGTGTGTACACTTCTGACAAAGATGCATCCTGGAAGATACCGAAATACGAATCTTGAAAGTTGTCTGGTATCTGATTTTGTAGTTAGTAGAAGTAAATTATTAAACTAAGTCAAAAATCTTACCGAAGGAATGTATGCAACATGATGGCACGTGTTTGCTGTAGGTTTGCCGCGGGTGTATTTAGACTCATTACTGAAGAAAAGATAGTTAGGGTTAGTTATTTGTATGGTGTGCAGAGACTGGGGAGGCTCTTAACTTGCTACTGTTGAGAGACTCGGAGTCCTAGAGGCTATAATACAAATGATAATTGAAGTATGACATTCCAATGATTTCCTGTCCAGTTGCGGGAAGCATTTAGCCATGCGCATCATGATAGGAAGGAAGGTTGTGTAAAATAGATGATGGAATCATTGGTGACGATAATAAAGGAAGTTCGCCAACCTGGGAGGTATTTTGTGTTGGACCTCATTGCACGGTCTTCGTAATATCTAGCAAAATAATGATGATGAGGCTTGAAAAACAGCATTACTAACCTATACTAGTAGGATTCAGACATTCAATGAAGCTAGTCACTCTGGAATTACCAGGGGTATTGTAGCCACATGGTCTGGGATCTGTAAGAACCAGTTACATGACCCCAGTAAACAATGCTTGAAGCTTGAAAAAACATACTCACACTTCTGACCATTAGACTGCCATCGCAGTTCCGGTGTTGCACCCGAGGCCCACAACGTTTGAATTACCAGTATTCAGAACTCCGCAAACGTTTTTGATAACTCATGCCAACTCACACAATGCGCAAGCCATTCGACGATGCGATTCCTTGATCAATACACATATACAGGTTACAGGTGTATGACATACAGCCAGATGGGGGCTGATATCCAGGAAGATTCAATGTGCAGCACATGGGCTAGTCCCTCCATTTCAGACTTCAGGTGGGAGACAACATGACAATTGGAGAACGACACAGTGCTAACTACATCTGATAAGGTCAAATCACCTTTGTCGCTTTTGCACCCCTTTTCCTGAACAGATGTGACGGTTCATTGCAGACCTCACTCCTACTCTCGTGCAGTTTTTGCACCTTTTAAACAGAACCTCCCCCTCAGTAATTCCATCGTCGACAGACAAAGAAAGCCTGTTCAACAAGTCTTTTTGCTCTCGCAAGGTCCATTCGAATTGAACAGAGGCGATTTTCTGTTCTCTGGGACCTATCACACATCAACGAAGCTGTAGTTTAGTGCCGCAGCAAGTCATACCTCTTCATGGGTACTGGAAGGCAACCCAAGGCATCAGCTTAAAGTATGTGTCGATCTTGACTAAGTGGTGGTCAATGTTGTATCATCTTGAGCAAGAAGAATACTGACCTTGGTATCCACACGTATCAGATGCACATCTTGCAGTCCAATGACTCTTTTTAGTAGTCTCATTCCACCAAGAGTACACTGCCATTTCTACATACACCTCACTTCCACCGCTGTCAGCACATAGACAGCATGGATATCTAAAATCATATTTTTCCCAGCCCTTCTCCAGGTCGGATGGTGGAATCATCTTTCCCTCACCATCTGCAGGCCTGCATTATTCGGAGCAATGTTATCCTTTGTGATCCACATATAATCTGACAGATACTATCTCACCAACACCATTCGACCATTGATTTCGAAGCCCTGTCATAGTGTAACAGTGCAAAACGACAAGTCATGGCTTCTGCAATCATCTTAGCCAATCTTCGGGCATCTTCGCGACAATCAGGTGCAGCAGTGATGGTAGAGGAAGGCGACAAGGGTGGATCCATTGGTTGGAATAGTGCGACATGGATTGGTCTCCCTTTATGAAATATCGGCTCTGAGCCATATAATTAAGATGCCCCAAAGCCTGGGGCGCCAGAGCCTGCTGTCATAGTGTGGGAATGTGGGCGATCGCGCTGGATCTCATTGGTGCAAAGCTTATTCAATACTCTTCTTGGGCGGAGTGGTGAGTTTTTCCATCTGATCCTCTAGCATCAAGCTCAATCATAAGATCTATGTTGTTGCAATTCTCTCCATAATGGACTCGGCAAATTCATCGTCTAGCCGAACCCCTTTCAGATGCACTTGCATGTGTGAGTTTATGCAGGAGAACACATATACCAAACATCAACACTCGTGTATGAAAGGCAAAAAATGTCTGTTCTCCGCTTTATCCAAGGCAAAAGTTCTCCTAGGACAAAAGCGTGCCTGGGTGGATAACAACAACAGAAGACAGACTCCTAGTGCATGGTCCCACCTTCCACGAGACCCTTCTTTGTCTGCCAGCGCGACATTATGTGCAGAACCTTCCGATACTTGCTCAACTATGTCCGCAATGCCCCCACTCCAGGAAGTGTCGGGTGTAGAATCTTCATCGCACAATACACCTGGCTCGGCATCTAATGCCATTCTTAACACGGTGTCTGTAGGAATAGAAGAAGAACATTCACTGGCACAATGAAGGACTCGCCGTGTTGGCATCCCTATGCTGCTATGCTTCAGACAGTATGATGACGTACTTCCACAACCTCCCCTGAGTATTCCGTTCAGTCAGACTGCCCAACAACCAGAGTTTGACCCACCCACAAATTCTGCTGATAGGTCTAACACCGCACATACATCCTTGCAGGCTCCTCCTTTCCGTACAGCCAGAAATGTCTTTGGGCTAGTATGCCAATTCTTTTCATCAACTCCTCTGTCTCATGATTTGGAAGAGGTCATAACACTCCGAGATATCAGTTACGTTCCAGTCACCACTCCAGCAGAACAGGGTATTCTTTCTGAGCCTCAAGACAAGTCATTTTTTCCATATCCCAATCAATCCTCTTTTGAACTCGGTAATTGGTACTGGAACGGCAGTGCCCAGAAGTCCCATCAGAGCTTCAAGGAGCTGATTGGCATTGTTGGACGTCCTGATTTTGACCCCAATGATGTGCGAAGCATGTCATGGGACAAGATCAACTCGCAATTAGGTGCAAGTGTTGATGATGAAGAAAGGGATGAATGGGAGGATGAGGACACAGGGTGGTGTAAAACCCAAGTGACGATTGAAGTACCCTTTTCCCGCACAACAGCTCAGCCAGGCGCTCGACCTTACATAGCAGCTGATCTTTATCATTGCTCTCTTGTTTCTGTTATGTGGGAAAAGCTTTCCAACCCTCAGGATGATGAACTATTTCATTACGAGCCTTATCAACTGCGATGGAGTGCCCCCCACCTTCAACATGAAGTCAACATTCAAGGCGAGCTATATACTTCCCCAGCGTTCATGGATGCACCACAATCTTCAGGAGTCCCCTGGGGAGCCAGGATGTAATTTGCCCTGTTCAGTTGTCACACTCATGTTTTGGTCAGATGCTACACACCTAATGAGTTTTGGTAACACAAAACTATGGCCAGTTTATATGTATTTTGGGAATGAATCAAAGTACTGTCGGTGTAAGCCGTCCTGCAATCTGAGTAATCATGTGGCGTACTTTCAAAAGGTACGTTCTCAAACAATCATTCTCTCCTACATAGTGACTGATGCCCAGCAGCTCCCTGACTCATTCAAAGAATTCTTGGGTACTTACACTGAAGGCAAGGGAGTCGGCAGGGAATGCGCAACTCATTGCCATCGCGAACTTTTCCAAGCTCAATGGAGGATTTTACTCGATCCTGAGTTTTTACAGGCCTATAAACATGGCATTGTGATTCTCTGTTGTGACGGTGTTGCACGTAGGTTTTACCCCCGAATATTTACTTATTCTGCGGATTATCCTGAGAAGTAAGTCATCAATACCACCTGTAAACTATGATATGACAGCTCACAAAAGCTAGGGTTCTTGTGGCCACTATTCGGTAGTTGGGAGGTTGTCCGTGCCTGCAATGTCTTATACTGATGGGACAACTCCATAATCTGGGAATGCGACATGATAGACAGCAGCGTACAACTCTTGTGTGCTCCGATGCGTCAAGGAGTAAGCTGGTTGCCACAGCGTGCAATATCATCTACAAGAAGAACCATGGTGTAGACAGCACAGCAGTCGAGACACTTCTCAAGCCTGGTTCGTGGGTTCCAACCTCAGTAAGCCTGACCATCAGGTTCTTTACCTCCTTTTACTAACAGTTGATTAGAACATGTTTTCGGACTGCCTTGGCTCACTCAGATTCAATGTGTTTGTTGCTCTCGTTGTTGATCTTCTGCACGAGTTTGAGCTCGGCATGTGGCATATGCTCTTCACTCATTTGCTAAGAATCCTTTGCACTTTAAACAAGGATCTGATCAACGAGCTTGACAGGAGGTCCACAACTATCTATCCTTAATGATTGCTTGACTACCTAACGCTCAATTAACTTTGACAGGTACAGGCTGGTCCCTCCATTTGGACCCACAACAATCAGACGATTCTCTGCAAACACACCAGAAATGTCAAACATGGCTGCACGCAACTTTGAAGACCTTTTACAAGTATGTATGCAGAAAATTCCCATGAGTTTTCGTAAACTGATTTGTTCAAGTGTTCAATTCCAGTTTTCGATGGCCTACTTCCCAATGATCATAACCAAATCATCTTGGATCTCCTCTTTGTCATGGCTCACTGGCACAGCCTTGCAAAACTTCATATGCATTCCGACTTAACCCTGGATATTCTCAACCAGCAAACAACTGATCTCAGTGACAAGTTTTGTCAATTTAAAACAAAAGTTTGTGCTGTGTACCACACCCAGGAACTCTCTCGTGAAGCGGATGCACAGTCTCGTCGGCAGTCAAAGGCAGCAGCTAAGCAGGCAGAAACAAGCAAAACAGATGTTATGGGGTGGGGGACTGCGGCTGGACATTCTAGGATGAATGCTGTTGGTAAAGGGAAAGAAAAAGCGAGTCTGGGGCAATCTCAAGATGTGCCAAAGCAGCCGCGGAGGGTGAAGTCTTTCAGATTTCAGACGTACAAATTCCATGCACTCAGGGATTATGTGTCCTCCATCTGTCGTTTTGGAACAATGGACTCATATAGCACCAAACCAGTAGGTTATGACTTGCTTCTCTTCCCTGTTTTCACTTGAATTTTAACAGGGAGAATTGGAACATTGTACATCCAAAGGCAGATACTGTCATACTGACCGAATAACCTTTGTTCGTCAGCTAACGCAAATCAAATGCCATCAAACGTGTTAATGCCGCATCAAGCAATGCCAACAAGGACAAGCCTCATGCGCAGAGGTGAACAAATCGGCGAGTGATCCTCGCCTGCACCATCATATCGGCCAAAGTGAGAAGATTTATAGTGACTTTGGCCACTACCTCCGCAGCCACACAAAAGATCCTGCTATGAAGGTAAGTAACTATTTACTTGGTGGAGATCATTCTAAGATGGGCCTCAGGACTTCCTGCCTTGACTGAAAGACCATATTCTGGATCGCCTCAAGCCGGGGGAGAAATCAGCTCGTCTCACTCAAGAACATGACTCGATTCTCTTCAAGCAGAATAGAATATACCATCACAACATTGCAAGACTCAACTTTACCACGTATGACGTTCGAAGGGTGCAAGATGTTATTAATCCACGGACTCCTCACTGCAATATAATGATACTCAAGCGTTGTGATGATCATGATGATGGTCTCTGTGACAATTCCTGTTATGCCAAAGTCCTTGGTATACATCACGTTAACATTATTTGTGTGGGGAATGTATATGAGTCTCGCCGAGTAGAATTTCTCTTTGTTCGATGGTACAAAACCATACAAAGTCATTCATGGGAGACATGCACCTTAGGTCATGTTCGCCTCATGCCTCTGTCGGATCAGAATGCTTTCGGCTTCGTGGACCCAGCAATTGTGCTTAGGGCATGTCACATCATACTGGCCTTCTCCCAAGGGCAACAGAATCCTAATGAATGCAGGCTCTCCCCTCTTGCGGGAGATAAAAATGATTGGTACGAATACTACGTCAACAGGTGAGTGTTCTTACGTGTTTTGTTCAAATTTACTGATGGTACACTTTTATAGTTTTGTTGATCGAGACACCCTCATGTGCTTCCATTACGGTCTTGGAGTCGGGCATGTTTATTCCCATGAAGTGAACACCCCAGAAACACCTTACTCGGTCTGCACTCAAGCGGAAAACATACATTTGGAAGCGGAGAGTTACAGGGAGACAACCAACTGGCAAGCTTCTGCTGACAGTGAGGATGAAGAGGACGAGTATGTTGGCGTTGAGGAGTTGGATTGTTTTCAACAGGAGCAAAATGGAAGCACAGAGTCACTCATTGAGGCCCTCAAAGACATGTATACTAACCATGCATTTGATTATGAAAATTAGGAATTACATGTGCCGATATGATGCTTAACGCAACCCCAATTCCCCATTCCAACTTGAGGCTGGCCTATTCAAGGTTTTGCTGATCCATCCTGGCGCATTGCGCTGGCTCCGCTAATTCCTGGTGCTGTCATCTAGCTGGCCCATTGAGCTGGTTACCAATTCATTTTAGTGCGTAATTGAGTCATTGATGCTGGTGTGGCGTTCATTCAGCTCTGTCAGGCTAACACAATCTGGCCGCCTCGAGTAATGTGCTACCATTGCTACCATGTAGCTGATCCTTTTAAAGTCTGATGGTTTCGTCTGTCGACCCTCCAACTCACTCCCTTTTTGTTGACAAGTCGTTAATCTCACAGCTCCAAGTTTCTTGTTCACACCCAGTTTAGGCCATGTACTACAAGTAATTCAGCTGGCTGTATGTTATTTTGACTTGCTATTGTCCGTATGACATATGCTGATACCTTTCCTACAGGATGCCCAAGTTTGTCATCGTCTATCTAACCTGTTGCTTTCGCCTGACTTGTTATTTCAGCATCCTTTCATTGGTTTTAGTGAGTCCGAGCGTTTCTTGGTAGTAGGTTATATGGTGCACCAATATTGTGAGATCTCTCCAATCTATGTGAGTCATCCACAATATCAACCATTTCGTTTCATTGTATGGCTCTAGTGCCCATATTATGTGGTGGGGACTCATTTGGACACTTTTCTGCCTATTGTTGGCATGCTCGCGATTCAACACCTTGGGGATACATTGTTTCATACAGTTTATGAAAAGCAGGTAAGATCTACGCCATTCCGGAAATTACATCCCTGAAAGTATTCAAATAGTTTGGTGATGGTGATTTCCTTCGGGTGATTGAGACCCACTTTTGTCAGCCAAATGTGGCAGGGACTGCTAGTCCTCTGTGGCTCGTGAGTGTTGCCCTTCGTGCCCAGCGTTCTGTCGATTGATTTCCTGCCTCCATAGGCCAGCGAGCTCAATGACTCCATCCGATTCAACCCCGCGGCATTTCCGTTTGGGTTTCCGCCTCCCACTGTCACCAACATGACACCTCTTCCCACCCAATCTATAACAGACAGTCAGCTCACTTCTGCACTTGCGCTTGCACCTCCATCAGTTGGGCAGAGCTGGGCTGTTGATTTCGATCATTTTGTCGATCAGGAAGAATACATTACTACGGCATCACTTGGTTATGCTGAAGATTCATATATCCCCCCACCAGAAACAGACACACCTGATTATTTTGGAGTGCTCGCTCCCACAACCCAAACTGTGTTTAACGAGGCGCTAGTTTGGAGAGGTACGGATATTATGATCGACAATGACGACAGGAAGGCAATCAAAAGCTCGATGAACAACTCACCTTGGAAGCGCCCCTTGTTTCTAATGAAGTGTCTCTTCCAAGGTAGTCTATGGGTTGGGTTAGGAAACCCGTTTGATCCTGCTGGCCAAGAAGATCATGTCATACTCACCAATTGCTTTTTGGAAGCAATTGCTCTTGACCATATAACATTGCAGGAATTGATCGACAATCCGGGTGAGTACCTTTGTTCCATTCCACGAGTCGCTAACTAGTCTATGGTGACATCATCAGTGATCTTACAAAGCAAGGTTGCACATTTGCCCGCTGGATCATCCATCGGATGGGACATTATTCATTTGACTGTAGGCTTTTTCATGTCTTATTTTCACTCACTTAAATGTTGTGAACAGTTCTCTGGTACCATCGAGAACAGACTTTCGGAGATGCGCAAGATCATCCACGGGTGCATTTATCTCAAAGAGGGATTCTCGGGTAACTCAAATGATGAACGGGATGCGCAGGTCAAATTTTTTTTTGATCTTTTAAACTCAAATGATCTTGAGGACGTAAGTGATAGGCCCCATTCAATTTGACTCCATGACTCACTGTGGTTCAGATTGAACTTGCTATTGTGCAAATAGTGAGGTTGCACATGTACAAGGAACTGTTATACATGTCGATGTTGCAAGCCATGCACGGTTTGGCTGAGGGCTCTCGCGCTAGCTGAATCGCCGATTGTTATCCCAAAGAAGTTCAAGGTGAGAATATGGCACTAGCAAAATGTTTAGCTTCAACACTGCTCACCATAGTAAGTTTTTGTTTTTTTTGTCGTTTCTTGCAGCAATAACAATTGCATTTGCCATATCAGATTTACCATACATTTCATCTTTGGCAACCAGGGAAAACTCCAGGCCGCAGACCGGACATTATGTTCGCACCATTCTAGATGCTGTGATGCACATGTATGCCAACCCGCACCAGTTTCCCCAGTTTATGAAAACAATGGCAAGTTTGCTTTTCATAAGGTCAGTGTTCTTGGTGTGCCTTATTGGCTATAATTCACATCGTCATTCAAGGCTGAAAATGTGTTCCCTATGGACCCTAAGAGCCTAGCTCCTAGAACATCTGCAAACGACAGGCGGCAGAGAATTCTTAGTGACGTTCAGCCCATCATGGAGACAGAGTTTAAATCTCCTGAACTTCCCTACACATCATTCACGTCTATCCGAGCAGAAAGAGTGAAGGAGATTGTTGCCGAATCATGCTTTACAGATGAGTGTTGATAGAAAATATGGCTTCCTCATGTTCTTGTACAATAATGCATTAGATGTTGGACACGTACCAAGCAATCCTATGATCATCATCGACGAAGCTTAGGAGATGATGGTCCATTGCCCTTACCACCGGAATGATTCACTCTACGAAGAGATACTAACATAAACGTGTCTGTTCAACTGCGCTCAAATATGTGCCACATAACATCCTCCGCATGTGAGAAAAAGTCCGTACCAATACTTTGCAAATGCTTTATCGTGATATATTTGATCCAATGTTGGTCCAGTGATGACAATATTGAGATTTCAATGGTCATTTTGGGAGACAAAGTGCACTTGGTGCATGTTCAATGATACAACAGAGAGAGCAACCTTCTTGATGCGTCCAAAGCAATCTACTAGCCTCCTTTGCCTTCTATGGAGTCCCCTCCCACCCCAATAATCAGGGAAATGCTCACAACTTTGAAATCCACAAGCTCTCTCGCAAAAAAAAAGCATGCTCACCTCTAACACACCCAAGAGTCTGATGTCCCCCAAGTCCGCAGCTCCCTCAACCATTGTCACTAGACATGGGCTTAGGTCTTGGTAAAATTGATTGGGACTATGAAGGTTCAATCCTCACCTGTCAATCCCTCCATCCCTTATCAAACCAACCAAACCCATTGAATCGCCATCTGATAGATGCTTGACGGTATTTCCAAGGACGAGGTAAGATCAAAAACAGGCCAGTTGAGAGTGTCAGTGGACTATCATAGTAAGCCTGACGAAAATGAACACACCGTGCTGATCATCAGAGCATTAGTACAATGCAATTTTCACCCATCTCAAATGCTTCCCAAGTCCAAGAGAGAGAACCTTACCGCCTATATCTGAACATTTCAGATGTGGCCTCCCAAAGGTAAATGGTGTCCATGCATAGCAAAACACAGGTGAGAATGATATCGTTGAAGTTGGTTTTCCAGTAACTGATATTGATTATCAGAACTGACACTGACGCAAGACAACAACAACAAACAAACAACACTTGTTTATTGTTGTTTATCACAACAAATCAAATCACTAGATCTACCAAGATCGATAACTACGATTGATAACCACTTCGGGTGATCTTACGGTAAGCCCCTTTCTGTCAATTTTCTGTTTAATCAATAAACGATAAAACATAGATGTCTTGAGTAACGCACACCGCTAGCAGGGGACTTTTGCCACTGAATGACAGAAAGGTTCTAGTAAGTAGCTCGTCTAATCGGCGTCATGTGTATGTGATGATTCCATTTTTCAGACACAAGTTGATATCTGGTTGAATGCTGTAAGTTAATCAGATTACTTTTACCTGAGACTTACCCGAGTTGTGAAGCGACCCAACCAATCAGTTGCTATGCCGCCATCTCGTCGGCTTCGAGTCGTCGCAGTCGCTCAGGACATTCTGAGCAAAGTGAAGTCTGCACTTCAGGTGAGCGTTTTCGTTCTGATGTTATTGCTATCTCTGATGAATACATTCGTAGCTATAATACTTCATCCCCCGTTCATCATCGGTGATGATGAACAATCATATCATGTAGCAGTTCATTTCACTTCATCTCGGACTGATAGCATCATGTCCACTTGTATACTAGCATTACATACTTGCATTCTCGGAATTTTCAAAGGTACATAAAATTTGTTACTACGCTACTAATTTAATGACATACCCAGTTGCAATCTGCTGTTCTGGAGTCTTGGTATGCACCTGTAAGCCATACTATATCCGCCAATCACCCATGTTATCCAGCCTTATCTAGCTCGGCGGCAGTGTTCACTAAAAATAGGTCTCAGGGTTGACCATAGCGGGCATCTCAGTTGTGTGAACACGCAACTCAACAAACCATGGCCACGACAGTACATACAAACGTTTATTTGCAAGTCGTGTTCAACAAAGCTGAGTACCTGGGCTCTCATGCAAGACTCCAGCTGGGAGAGTCGATCAGCAAATGGAGCTGCTCAAGCACAGCATCCCAATTTGGCCGACGCAACTTCGACAATATACAGAAATACCTGAGCCACTGCTGTGAGTATCCATTGCACACATAGATATGGTGTACTGACTTTATTGACAGATAGGGAGCCTCAACGTTGCGATTATAACATTGAGATGATGCAGATAGACCTCGCTCGGTCTGTGACACTCGCTTTCACCTTTTAGCAATCTGACTGATATCGATAGGCATGATGTTCAGGGGGATTGGGGTGAGTGTATTCATCTGTCAGGAGCAGTGTATTACTACAATGCGAGAGTGGTGAGCCCCAGCCAGTTTTTCACGTTGCATGCTCACTTTAAAAAACAAAGAAAACATACACAGAAACGAACTTAAGGGCTTACTCTGATGAACAGCTCCAGCGACTGGGATCTTGGATTGACGCGTCAAGAGCCAAAATTGATAGGGAAAACTGGTTCCTCGTTGTTGAGCCAATCCTTGTGAGAGGGATGGAGATCTATACGTATTATTATGTTGTCCCAGAAAATCACATCATTACATGGATAGAACAGGTGAATGGTTACCTTTTGTTCCAAGAGTGCACAACAGCGTGGCACTGGAATCATAAGAGTACGTGACCTTTCCATTCTTCCTTTGTTAAACTTATTTGCACAGGACTTGAGCTGGAGGCCCAGTACTGGTGAGTGATCGACAAAGGGTGTCATTCCAAACCAGAATATCACTCACCTCTCGACTAGGAAACATGTCGAGTATTTTCCGCATGGAATTGACATGCATCTTCCTGAAGTTAGAGCTTTATGGGTTCAATTGAACTGGTATCGTGTAGGTGAGTGTTTAACATTGCAGAGCCTGATCCAAATAAACTAAGCAAACCTACAGAAGCATTGGTGATAGAACAATCAACAGCAGCTTCGATATTCTGGACCCTTGATCAAATGAAGGAAATGGCTGCTGAGCTAGCCACTGCTGGTACGTACCTGATCTCAACCTCTTCTTCAAGTCAATGACTGAAACAGAGGAGCTTGCCGGACACACTGGGACCATGGGGGAACATGGTATCGCAATCTATGGTATGTCAGTTTTTAGAAACACCACAATGCAAACTCACCCTGAACAGGCAAAATATCCCATATGCTTCATATGATGTCACTTTCTCATTCTTCCTGATGTTGTTGATTCATTGATCAAAATAGGTCATCACGAATATCTGAACCACCATGGCCAACCCAAAGCTCGCTTAATGTGAACGCACTTGCTGGCCAAAAGACGTAAAGACTTGGAAAATTTTCCCTTCATGGCTGGCGCTGGAATTGTGATGCTTTGGATTCCAATTGTGGTGCTCAAGCGGTTGAAAAAATATTTATGTCAATGATGTCGTTAACGGGATCGACATCAAGGGATTCATGGACAACTTCAGCACCCAGTCCAAAGCTCAAACTACCGTGGTGAGTGCTGTGTTATGGACCCAGATTGGAACACTTACCTTTGACAGGCGAGTGTCATCATGGCAGTCAATGCCAGCATCCTTGCGATCCCGGGTTTAGGCACTCAACCCACTACAAAAGCGCTGTGCTCCATCTCATTCGTCCTTAGCATCTACTGCATTGTCATGTGCATGATGGCACAGTACTTTGGCTACAGGTTGAGATCTCTAGATTTTGCAGTTTGATTAACTTGATTTTCTTTACAAAATATTTCAGCCTGACGTTACTAACCCAATAGGCATATTACTTACAAGGGAAGATGGCAAGTCTCGCTATCCTTGCAAGTATACCCAGTTTTCTATATCTGAAAAGGTAACCAAAACTTTGAGTGCAATCGCTGATTACTCACAAGACCGCTGCTGCAGCTTAGCATTTTCCATTGTCAGTTTTCTTGCAGGAATCTTCGCAACTGAATTCAGGCTACCATTTTCCGCAAGGATTGGATGCGGGCTGGCCCTTATTGTTGGGACGAGCCTCACGATTCCATTGATGATGGCTGGCTTTGGTCCTGGGCTGATTTGATGACAACAGAACTTCAGTCTTTTTGACCAGTTCGATGCCTTGTGTTAAAGCAGCACATTAATGCTCAGGCTGAACAATGCGGATATATATATTGTCTTCACTCACATTCATGTATTATCTGCACAACTAGTAATATAGCAAGGAGCATTTTGCATTGACGTTATGTGCGCGCTTCTACCTGACTCAGAGCCCTATTCGTTGTTGGACCACGGAATGTGCCGAGAAGAACATGTCACTGATGAGTAAGTTTCTTGGTGTCTCAACTGCCCTCCACAAATCTCTCACTGATATTGTCAACTGAGTCAACATCATGAAAAGTCATCCCTGAACTCTTCTCCGAAAATCTCTTCAGTGATTGAGGTCTCTCCCCCCCTCCCCAAGAGCATTGTGAAGGTGTTGTCGCTATTGCCATTATCGACACACACATCCCTCAAGATGGAGAACATTTGATTAGTCAATCCAGACAATCGTTCGAGTGAAGTGACAAGGTAAGCAAATCTAAAGGCTATGGTCAATTTTGAGATTAAAAGGATGAAGAATCTAGTTTTAAAGAGTTGTCTAGCGAGGATGAAGACGAAGGTTTATATCGTTCTGTGTAGAACAATCCACTCGACGATCATGAACACCTTCAATTATGAGGAAGCTGTGCATAAAGCTCCTCGAAGTACAGATCAGAGAGGGCGGTGAGGTACATGGTTATATAGTTAACATTTTGCAGATGCTTGACTGTCCTTTTAGATAGATCTCATCAATATGGCAATCGGGTGTTGTTCCCAAGGGCTTTCTTGCTTCACCTTCTATCATCTTGTTGGCAAGTGTTGCAGCAAACTCAACCATGTCGGCACAGATGCTCTCAGGCAGACCTTCGTCGATTACACCCCATCGGTATCACAACATTTCTCGTTTCTTCAGGCACATGATCACATATTACAGTGACCTATCTCCGTATAATACGAGGGAACGGACGTGCATAATATCCCGTATGATACAGGCCAGCAGACCATGGGCCCATGGCAAAATTATCCTCAACTATGACGGATGGGCCGGGAGGTAAATTATTCCCGATGGAGGCGGGTGGGCCCATGCAGGGAATATGTAGAGTAAATGAGTGGGCCGATGTACATGAATATTCGGTAGACGGGTGGGCCGAGGTAGTTGGATATAATGCAGATGGGTGTATTAAGGTAGATGTGTATCAGATAGAAGGGTAGGTACTTGGTATCACATTCACAGATGGGCCCAGACACATTAAATTAGACGGGTGGGCCGAGGGTATTATAAAATATTGTATTAGACGGGTGGGCCCAGACACATATTACTTAGACGGGTGGGCCGGGAGTGTTTTATAAAATATTTCATTAGACGGGTGGGCCGAGGGCGTTGTACGGGATATTGTATTAGACGGGTGGGCCGAGAGTGTTTTATAAAATATCTCATTAGACGGGTGGGCCGAGGGTGTTGTATGGGATATTGTATTAGACGGGTGGGCCGAGGGTGGTATAAAATATAGACGGGTGGGCCCATGTGCATCATAATTGTAGACATGACGGAGCTGAGGTAGTTGTACATCAACCAAATCAGAGGAGGTAATAAATCAAAGTTACCAAGTTCCCGGAGCAGCAGGTGATCTCCTGACAATGGCCTTTGATGACATTATGTTGTCTTGCAGCAACATCAAATCCCGAGTGCGAGGCTTGTGTTGCCCTACGAGAAGCCAAGTTCCGACCACCGAAATTCGAGTGAAGCATACTGAGTTCCGAGTTCCGAGTTCCGAGTTCCGGGACCTGGGACTCGACACACAATTCAGTCAATACTTTCCATGTTAATGCCAACCGAAGTGGAGATTATTGTCTGAAGAGAGCAGGTGCTCTCTTGACATGGCCTTTGATGGTGCTTAGGTTGTCTTGCAGAACATTGAATCCAGCGTGCAAGGCTTGTGTTGCCCTATGAGACACCCACTTCTGACCACCGAAATTCTAGTGAAGCATACTGACTTCCGAGTGCCGAGTGCCGAGTTCCGAGGTCCGGGACCCGGGACTCGACAGATGAATATCCGAAGTTGAGATTTGTTTGAAGAGAGCAGCAGGTGCTGTCTTGACATGGCCTTTCATAACCCCAAGGTTGTCTTGCAGAACATTGAATCCCGGGTGCGAGGCTTGTGTTGCCCTACGAGAAGCCAAGTTCTGTCCGCCAAAATTTGAGTGCCGAGTGCCGAGCTCCGAGTTCCGGGATCCGGAACACGACAACTGAATATCTGAAATCCGTCACACCTCAAATCAAGTAGTATTTCATTGAGAAATAAATGATAACACATCTTTGACGGCCAACATGGTCCAAGGCTCCCTTATCTGATCCTCACTATCTCCACCCCCTTTAACACCACAGTCTGGATGTCCAGCATTCAGCGTCTGATTCCCCAAGATCAATTTGCAGCATGAATGTTTCATCCCCTTCCACTTCTGATGGCATCAACATCTGGCGGACTTGGGCCCTGACCGTCACTTATGAAGCAGGGGAATACACGGAACAGAAATTCAAGGCAGAGAAGACTGGAGGAGAGCCGGTCATACCTTCTCCCAACCTAGACACTGATCTGGTGATGGCGTGCGATCGCTTGGTCGGTGTACTCATAAAGGCACACAAAAATCCCAGTGGGTCTTCCTGCAGATTCAGAAAATTCGTTTTATCATTCATATGCCTTGATGACAGTTCAGATGCAGATGGATATTGCAAGATACAGCAAATTGATCTCCCCGAAGGACACCGGGCATAATGAACAGAGAGAGGCGAAGTTGCTCGAGAGGTGTCCTCCCGGCCATGAGGGCAAAAAGTTGGTGGACGAACCTGCCACAATTGTGGATGCATCCGGTGCCATCATCGCATGGTACCTCCCGGACGCCCTGACCGACACCACCCAGGTGTGTAACATGCATTGTCACTCAATAGATATTAAACATACAATGAAACCTACAGAAGGAAATCAGGGAGGCCACCGATTTGCTCGCTCCAAGCCTCGGAAAAAGTGTAAAGGCTGATGGCAACTGGCGAACTAATCAAAAGTGGTTCAACCAGGGCTCGGAAAATGATGGCTCGACTCCCGGATGCATCAATTTATCTCCGGCTTGGTTTCAACAGGCACACGAGGTAGGATCTGATGAGATGGTGCTTCCGGCAGTCAAACTCACCCATCCAACAGAATATGTCTGATCCAGAGGTATCTGCATCATTGAAGGGAGCTTCCTCCGAGAATATCCTCAAAGCCATTGCAAGGCCAGCAGCCATCGCGTCCGCAGGCACTCAGGGTCATGCATCCCGAGCAGTATTTTGCAGGGTTGCGAACCATGTCAAACCTCGGACATAAAGCAGTAAGCAAGGATCTGCCACAGATGCTGGAGACCCTGCAGTACTGGGCATCCGTGTTCAACACCCTCTCCATCATCTCCAATCGGGAAACCCCCAATCATCGAGACCATTTGTCCATTCCCGAATGCTTCGACATTCTCACCACGGTGGGGAACTATTCCAATGCTCGGATGAAGATGCCAAGCCTGCAGCTGGAGTTCAAGTACAATTCCGGCTGCATGATCGCGTTTTCCGGAAAGATCGTGAGACACGGAGTGTATGATGTGGAAGGGGATCGGATCGCTTGGGCATGGTATATGAGGGATTCTGTTCACATGTATGCAGGGGTTCCATCATGTGGATGGGCTAGTGTGGATGGTCCATACAGCGTGTGAAAGATCAGACAAGGAGCAAGCATTGTGACCTATATACATCCAAAGAAATGAATAACATAGACCAATTGTCATCCGGACCTCAACACTGGAGTACAACAATGGAAAAGTGATATATGGGACTCGATATTCCTGAGTGCCAGGGTACCGAGTCCCGAAACCCGGAACTCGGCACTCGATATTTGAGACTGGGAGATATATAAATGGTTGAATTGGGATTTGTGATTTCCAATAGTCATCCGAAAATCTCATGTCCCAACTCCCACATGCAATGTCCAGAGCTCCGAGTCCCGGTTGCGGGGTTCGGGACTCGTCGCTCGGGACACAGCAAATGACAACACAACCCAAAACATAAAACAGGACATAGGAAACAACAATGCATGCAACATATGAATATGATAGGCTTTTCAAAATCTCATGTCCCAACTGCCACATGCCATGGCCCGAGTCCCGAGTCCCGAATTTCGGGGTTCGGAGTTCGGGTCTCGGCGACCCGGAGCTCGGCAACCATGTCAGGAGTCAGGGTATCTGGGATATTGGAGATCAGATGTTTGTGGGTAGTGTGTCTGTTTTGTGTTTTCTTTGGTGGTCTTGTCGTCTCATCACAAGTCCCGAACCCCGAGCCCCGAAACCCGACATCCGGGGTTCGGGACTCGGTCATCCGGGACTTGTGGCTCGGGACAAACCACATGACAACACAACCCAATACATCACACAGGAAATACGAAACCACACTGCATGCAAGATATGAATATGACAGTCATCCGAAAATCTGCATATCCGAACTCCCACATGCAATGTCCCGAGCTCCGAACTCCGAGTCCCGGATGACCGAGTCCCGAACCCCGAAACCCGAATTTCGGGACTCGGGACTCGGAGCTTGAGAGACATCGCATATCTGAACTCTCACATGCAATGTCCCGAGCTCCGAGCTCCGAGTCCCGAGTCCCGAGTCCCGAAATTCGGGTTTCGGGGTTCGGGACTCGGAGCTCGGAGCTCGGGACATTGCATGTGAGAGTTCAGATATGAGATGTCTCTCAAGCTCCGAGTCCCGAGTCCCGAGTCCCGAAATTCGGGTTTCGGGGTTCGGGACTCGGTCATCCGGGACTCGGAGTTCGGAGCTCGGGACATTGCATGTGGGAGTTCGGATATCAGATTTTCGGATGACTGTCATATTCATATCTTGCATGCAATGTGGTTTCGTATTTCCTGTGTGATGTATTGGGTTGTGTTGTCATGTGGTTTGTCCCGAGCCACAAGTCCCGGATGACCGAGTCCCGAACCCCGAAACCCGAATTTCGGGGTTCGGGACTCGGTTGTCTGGCACTCGGAGGTCGGGACATTGCATGTGGGAGTTGGGACATGAGATTTTTGAATGACTATTATATTTTACATCTAGCATACAATGAAGACTGAATGGGACTAAACTCCTTTGGCTCTCTTCAACTTCTCCAGCATGGCAGTGTATATCTTCACCTCTGCCAGCTTGTCTTGGATTCCCTCATCTTGCTCCTCCAACAATGACGCCAGGCGTTCTCTCATCCACCTCAGTCCCATCAGTGGGGGATTCGAAGTGTCTTTCAACTTCTCCGGAAGAATCAAAGCCTCATCCTCAACAGCCTCCTACAACAGATGAGCCATGAATCAAGACAATAGAGCTAACATCTCACCGCCCAACACTGGTAGTGAGCAACGCAGGAGGCCATGATGTCATCCCAATGCAATGGCTCATCCGGGATTGTGGTGTCACCCATCCACCATGGATGTTCATATTTGCCCACAATCCGGGTCGGCTGTCCAGCAATTGCAACATCATCAAACGCCAGGAGGTGGGATGAGAAGACGTCGTCCGGAACCGTGTTCCAGGTGAGCATGGGATACAATTTGAGGATATAAGCGACTGGGACCGGCACAACCGACACAATATTGTGAGCAGCAGAGTACTGCAGCAGTGGTGTGACGAAGCTCTGTTCAGATTCTTAGCATGGATCAACACAGTCATCGGGGCAGCAGTGACATACATTCATCTCCCATTGCACCCCGGCTTTAAAATACTTGATCCGGTCAGAAGAAGGAACATTGCTGGCAGCTTCCGTCTGATATTGAGAGATGCATGCGCGGACGCGCGATGCAGCCATTGCCAATGTGCAGGATATGGTTGAAAGGCCCAGCTTCAGGGGTTGGTAATGATTGCCCGGGATCGGGAGAGCCGGAACTGGATGCATGACTTGCAGACATGGCTGATGCAGGACGATGACGCTGGCAATGGAAGTGGAAGATGGTCAAGATGTGAAGATAACAATCACTGATGGATGGATAAGAAATTCAAACTCCGACATGGGCTGTTCCGGACAATTCCCGGGACTCAATCATGTTTCTGGAAACAGGGACTTTGTGAGAACACAACATTCATTCATCCACATCCTCTATCAACGCGTTCTGTAGGTCTTGAAACGCTGCCTGCGCATCCTGTGCGAGCAACGAATACATTTGTGATTGCCTTCCGGAATAGCATGCGTGACCCGGAAGTCGTTTCTCCAATGATTCCTGCATCCGGTCGCCCCACCGGGTTGCTTTCCACAAAAAAAAGTTGCACGTCCAATCCATCTCCAATTTGACCAGTGTCATTTCTTCCCTCCATCGATCCCGCAGTGCCTTCGCCCTCAGCCAGTGGACTCGGTAAACTTGAAATGGGTCCCATCAGGTACCCGCAGACTATTTCATGCAGGCGGGAACTCACATTCCTCATTCCACGATTGATCCGGACCCCCGAGGTCGACTTCAACAGACCAAAACCAAGCCAAAGATTCATTGCGTTGACCCCGGGCATTCGGGTCGCCCACCGCAGTGCTGATTTTGAGTTGCTCCCGGAGCAGGGGTTTGTATTTCTCAAGCTGGTCCTGCCCCTGGCTCAAGTTTCATCATTTGCTTCCTGGTCTTTGTGTATATGCTGGCATGGAGGGAGACTGCCTGCTGCACCGACGTCACCTGGGACCAAGCTCGAGTTTTCAGGGCTTGGGATTTGGCCTGCCTAACGGTTGTTCGGAACAGGATGGCCTTGTTGCACAGGTGGATGCCGGAGATTGTGAAGGGCATCGTTGGCCTGCCCTTCGCGAAGCGACATCTCCAGGGGAATCAGATCCTCTGCCATGCATCGTCTGCATCGATCAACCCCAAGGTTTGATGGCAACGGGATGACGGTGAGCTCGGGAGAGTTTCTCCATGTATCGGGTGCCTCCGTGAAATCTGCCGGGTCATCATCGAGGTCATCGAGAATGTCTATATTCAAGTCGTCAGGTTCATCATCTGCATCGAATCCCTCCCCGAGATGCGTCAGAGCAGACCGAGTGAATCCGTCTATCTGGCCTTGGAGCCGATCGCGTTGACGGGCGATGTCCAATCTCTGTGTCTCCGTGGATCTTCTTCCGATCCTTCGTACCTCTATGAGCAATGCGATCTGAGCCTCTTCAATTGCCAACCCCGTCGATATCCACGTCGCCACAGATCTGCGAGAGGGTGCCGCATTGCGGGCATCACCCTCCTCTAATAATCTAAGCTCGATCTCCTTTTTGCTCGGTGCTGAGTGCATTATTAATTTTGAACTTGATGGAGACAATGGACGTGGACGTACCCTTCTTTATATTGATCTCATATTCGTCCATCGCCGCAGGATCATTCATTCTGCTTGACTGAGCTATCCTCTCCCTGGCCAACCATTCGGTCTTTAAATCAGCGGGTGCTGCTTCATCCAGTCTGTCGAATGCCTTCCCGCTTTCCGAGATGCCATTCCTCGCCAGCTTGTATTTCCGGCATAGAGTCCTTTTCATGCGGATCATCTTGCAGAAATTCGAGTCGTTCATCTGATAATCAAGGCATTCCTTTCGGTGCGGAGATGACATTCCCCGAGCAGCGGGGGAAATCAGATTGAGCCGTGCCCATAGGGTCTCCATGATCTCTCCGTCGATCCGACCGATGCCTTCAATAAAGTTGGACGCATACCGGACGTAGCAGCTGTCCTGATGGCCGTGAACATGCCACAACCCGATTCCGGGAATGATGTTTAGTTCCGGGGACATTGCAAGAAAACGGCTTCGATCCACCCGAACCCGAAAGTGTTTGTTGTATTGACAGTTGATATCGTAGAAGGTGACGGCCCTGGTGATGCCTTCCATGTTGTGCTGGGAGGCCTCGCAAAGGGCGTAGTCCATGTTCATTTGTCTGCAAGCGAAGCTCCGTTAACTCGTGAACATGGAATGGCCCATGTGGCTTGCCTTTCGCCTTTCTGAAAATCAACCATGGAGTGAGGGACAAAGCAGCCGTGTCGGGCACATGCGACTCCCCCGATCCCGGTGGACTCCAGCTTGTGCCGAGCAGCATTAGCTTGATTCACTGCCCGGTGGTTGTTGCAGCTCGATTTTTCCACCGTGTCAGCAGCCTCTGCCAGATGCATTTTATACCTGTCCTTTCCCACCATGAATCCAAGCCCATCGGACAGCCACACTTCATCGAATGGCTTAATGGGATACAGATGTTCGGCTTTGAAATTGCCGTCCATCACAAATGACCGGGTGTATTGCCAGGCTTGGAGAGCGCGTATTATGGTGG
>JABBWB010000525.1:0-22226 GCA_016628085.1 Suillus occidentalis
ACCTTTTGCACTGCATAGTCGTACGCCCAAATCTTGATTGTAGTTTTCCCGCGCCCTGGCGCAGGGGAAGTACTGGCAATTGTGCAGCGCGGCCGTGGAGATCCCGTGTCTAAACCAGTTCAGTGACTTTTTTCCAATTAATCTTCACACTTACAGATATTGTTTGGACAAGGCCAGTATCTGCGTGGTGAAGGGTTTCAAGAATCTGGCCCGTCTTCCGATCGAATATATTACTAATCCATTGTCGCTTCCCCCTACAACTACCTTCCCTTCTTCCCCAAATGCCACTTGTTTCGGGACCGACAACGGTTGGCTACACAGCAGTTGCGAAGGTTCTGATACAGGCTCGCCATCACCTCGAGGCGATATATGTAAAGCCATCTGTTGCATTATCTACGACGAAACGCCCCACTTTAAGTGCACTGCAGCGTGACCACTGGATAACGTCAGCGATGCACAGTCAACAGTGGTGGCCTCTCACATCACCTGAATTGCAGCTAATTTCCCGCCACTGTATCACCATCTTCATCCCTCAGTTTGATTGCTGGTTGGTGGTAAGTCTTGAGGCAATGAAAGTTCTGTAGCGGAGGGGACACTGACACATTCCAGTCATAGAGCTCCGAACACCATATGATGCCTTCGTTATCTGCGAATGCCACACCGACTTGGGGTACTGTATTTTCAAGTCGCACTGCGAAGACAGACTGGAGCTGCGAGTTTGCGGTTGAGTGTCAGAACCTGGATCATTTTGTTCTTCATATCCCACTGCAATACGCAGGTTGCCTTCAGAGGGAGTCGAACGCCATGATAAAACATGTGACTCCAAACCTGAATCCCAGTCTCTTGGTGGATAATTTCCTGGAATGTTTTCTGCTGGTGTCAACGGACGTCAAGCGGGAAGCCCGGGCACTTACATCTGCGACACTTGCGTCGCAAAAATATGATGTATAACCCAGGCTCTGTGCATAACAGAGGGTTTCTTCCGCGGTTTTTTTAGTTGTTGTGGCCCAGACTGCACAACTGATCATTCCCCGTGATTCGTGATGATGAGACGAAGATGTGAGTTCTTTCCGAGATTTGATATCCCAGAGTTTGATGCCCTCAGTACCTGTTTGTTTGTTAGCGCTGTCTACGGCTTAAAGTTTTCTGCTTTCTAACCACCGCATGCAAGTAGGTGCCCATTATTAGAAATCGCAAGTGCATGGACAGTGCCACTATAGGAGGTTAAATGAGCAAGCAGCTTGTAACGCTGTGACTGCGTTGATTTGTTGAAAACCATAGCAAGGAAAGACATTGTGATATAATCTGCTGTAGTCGCCCACTCATAATGTATTTATCTGGACTTCGCATTTGTTTTCAAATACTTTTGTATCGTTGCCGGATCTGTTTGATTCCATGGTAACTTTTATAGTCAATATTTATTGTTGACGCCATTTGTGTAGCACTTTTCTTCTCTCGCGTTGACGGTATGGTAACTTTAATATTTAATATTCATTGCCGACGCCATTGTGTAGCGCTATTCTTCTCTTGAGATACGTTAACGGTTACCTTATCCTGTATTAAAGTGCCTATTCTTTATTGTGGGCCCTTATTGTTTTCGCCCAATACGGTAGTGTGTTGAATGCTTCCCTTATGATGAACCATCCCTTAAGTTCAGCGTAGCAATTCGGTTCTCTATCTACCATGCGCAGCGCAATTGTTCCTCCTTTCTATGATTCAGAGTCTGGTGCCCCACCGCCCTTTCCCCCAATGCTCACGGACCAGCTCGAGCTGTTTGGCAACGTTGATCGTCGCCCGACCACACTTACTGCCGATGAAGTCCTAGTTCCCAGAGCTGGTATTGTTCCTGTTGCAAGGGCGTCGTCATCCACACCCGCCCCTGAGTTCAAACTTGCGAAACGGACACTCAAGCATTCCAATCCCTCTTCCTCTGCATGCCCATATCCAAAGAAGTCGTTAACTTGTTCCCATTCTCAAACGCCTTTGCCCTCAGATTCCGCACGTTCTTTGGATTCTTTGTCAGATAGCGGCACCTCAACTTCGAGTGCCAGTTTATTGGAGGACTCAAAGATTCCTAAACCTGCCGGTGAACCTGGGCGCCCAGGGCGTGGGGGGTACACACTTTATGAAGCTTTGGATTGGAATCCAAAGGCATATACAAAATTCAAGGTTCGTAGTGATATTGTACCCTTAGCATTGCAAATTAACTCACGAATCCCTAAGAAACATGTGCATAGCCTTGTTGAGGACCACCTTGATATAACAATATGTTCTGTGATGGTGGGGTTTGGCTCGAGAGTGCCAGGGGTCTGCCAAGAGGTGCCAAGGGTCTTGCCTGGGCCTCGAGGCATTAGATACATATACCTAGTGCATGTTTTGTAGTAGTTCTCACCCTATTCCAGTTGCTTGCCATAGCATATGGTTTGAGTCCGATGCCCTCTGTCTCATGGGCACCGTTCCAGCGCTTCTGCCCAAAGTCCTGCACTGTTGAAAGTTGTGCGTGACAAGGTGAACAGCTTCTATCAATCTTAGTATTTTCGACGAACTCATGACATCTCAGGCTCTCGACAACTTCCCAGATCTTGAAAATTATAGCAACTTGTGGCCAGTCAACGATCTGATTATGATGTGCCTGAAATACACATCCGGTCGTGCGAGACGAAAGGAGGGAGAAATGGCTGCAGGCAAGAGCAAGAGGAAGAAGTGATACCCTCGTAGCATATATATCCCCGTCCCCGTCTTTGCCGCTGTATGCTTTTAATTGAATATATCTAGTGTGACCTACCCTCTCACCCAACGACCCTGATGCTCTGATCGTCTCAATTTCCATGCATGCGTCATGGAGGTCGACATAATGGAAGATGTAGCAGTCGCTTACAGCTTCACAGTCGCACAGCCATTACCGATTTTGAGATCACGTACCCCTGCTCAGCCCTAGAGTTTAACATGGAAGTCTTTCTGAAGCGCTCATAGGTGACGACGACTGAAAATAAATTGCGTAAAAAATGCAGGATGTACTTGAATGAAATCTAATTTCCAAAGACGAGAATGCTATTGCAAGTTTCGATAATATTATGTTCAGTCCAGCTGAGAATACTAATTCGTGGTCTAGAAAATTACACTACTCCACACCTCGCCGCCAATCGGCAATTTTTACGGGTGCTCAGGGGTTTAACAAGAGTAAGATCGTGCGGGAGCCTAGTTCTTGGATGACCACTTATGCTCTGCGCAAAGCTGAAGAGATAGTTATGGTTAGGCTCAATAGATCATGGGGGTTTACTATTACTCACTGGTGGATAATGAAGTCAGCAAGCGCATTATCTCTGCCTCGCATGTTTACAACTGAGGGATTGTTGACACCAATCCTCATAACAACTGCATCGCCTCGAAACTTATTATTGCCCCTGCTAAGAAGCATGTTGGCTCTGAGATGTAGATGCCGTTTGAAGAATATGCAGAATCTATAGACGTGTCTCCCTTCGCGCACATTCACGAAACAGTTGTGGACATAAGGCTGCACGGTAGCCTCCTCGAGGAGACTTTCAGGAACCGGAAAATGCTGAGCAGTGCGTGAGTGGCCAGAGCACCGCGTCAACATAGTGACCTGATGGGGTCTCGTCCATGATGTAGAATATAGCCTGCACCGCAGGTGAAGTTCCGGAGTCTGATTTGAAGGTAAACAAACTTTTAGATGTGAACAAGCGACAATAACTTACAGAAGACGTTGGGAGGATGTATGTGCGAGTGTTCACCATGATTATATTTTGGTGAAGGCAACGATGTAAAAGGTAAGCAATGTAGGCGGGCAATGAGGGTGGGCGATGAAAGCGGGCGATAGAGGCAGAGTGTAGTAGCGGTCCGGCTTTTAAAAACTTGACATATTAAGTCAAAGACAATAACTATAATAATTCGGGGGGACGTAGTTGCCGGAAACAGCGGGGAGCGGAGCTAAACTAAATGAAGGTAATTATGTTAATTGTACTCAATTGTACTCCTATTTAATGCCAGCTGCAGCGCTGGTCGCTAAGGGTAATTGTACGAAGTAATTGTACGAGCAAATTAAACAACAGGATAATTGAAAGAGATGGAGATGGAGATAGGCCTGCCTGTTGTTCATGCGATTGCAAAGAATAAAGAAAAAAGCATGCGGACGACTTTAAAAGACTCAGGAATGTCATTTTGCACCCTAACGATGGATTCTCACCTCTCTATGAGTGTCGATAACATCGACATTGACATGCAGCACCCTGACATTCAGCCAGAAGACGTACAGACATCACACGACACGGATTTATTCGAAGATGACAAAGACAAAGACGACGATGAGAGTGGTGCTGGTCACTTCACGGATGCTCTCACTCACCCTCCCACCAGTATCAGTCAGCCTCCCACCAGTGCGATGCGAATCGACAAGAGGGCCAGAGATGAAGTGGTACGCGTGGATAGCACGAATCAGCTTCCATGACTCATAGTGCCAATCCAGGTATCTGAGAAGTGTCGCTTTCGCGAGGTCGACTATTTGGAAACACTTCGAAAGACTGTGTACGAACAAGAAGAACGGATCAATAATATTAAGCGTGAAACGGAAGCGGTACGCACAAGAACTCATTGAATATGTCACAGCTGAACATTACTGGCAGATACGCCAAGAAGCTCAAGATCGGATTGAGGAGCAACGACGTCTTGCAGAAGAAGAGCATGAGCGCCACATGCGTGATGTCAACGAGAAGACTCGGCAATGGGAAGCGGCTCTGAAAGAGCGGGAGCAGGAGAGGCAAGTGAGTAGTGCAACAGATACATGCAGTCAGACGTATGCTTACAGGCTAATAGGAAACTCACACATGGCAAGAGCAACAGGAAGCACAACTAAAGAAGAACGTCGCTGAACAACTAGCACGACACGAAGCAACAATAAGTGCAAGAAAAGACCAAGAGGTGGGGAAGAACGACTGACCAGGGTGATTGCGCTGATGATATCGAGCAGTGGGCTGAAGAACTGGCACGACGCGACGCAGAATTGATCGCCAAAAAGAACCAAGAGGTGGGGAAGAACGACTGACCAGGCAAATGCTAATGATGTCATGCAGTTGGAAGAACGAACTGAAGATCATCGTCGTCTTGCTGAAGAACTGGCACGACGCGACGCAGAATTAAGTGCAAGAAAAAATCAAGAGGTGGGGAAGAACGACTAACCAAGGGAATTGCTGATGATGTCAAGCAGTTACAAGAACGCGAGAAAGCCATCTTTGCCGAGATGGAGCGAAGGCTACAACTAGAAGTAGAAAAATTGAGGGCAGCAAAAGAGAACGAGCTCGCCAACATGGAGCAGCGGTTTGCAAGATCTGGTAGGCAACAGCATGCGGGCACTGAAATGGACATGGACCAGGACCCCACCCCCAGGAGCACTCAACAGCAACCGCGAACGCCCCAGAAATCACAGCTCAAAACTCCGTGCCTCGACGTGATCAAAAAGATAAGGAAGGCACATGGGGCAACACGCAAGATACGCCTGGTATCTGTAGCAGAGGTAAGTACTAAATGTGGTCGGAACTTATTTAAACTTACGCTATAGCAGGATGCTGATGCTGTGAACCCTATGGAAACGCATCGAGAACAGTCACCAACGGTTGAGCAAGAGCCACCAGAATTTCAACAGGACGATGCCTACCCTATGTCCGCGATGGAGAATGCAGTCTCCAGAGGCGTAGAGGCGGCACTCAGACGAATCTTCATCGATAAAGATATAAGAACATCCGCGAAGCGTAGCCCTCGAAGGAAAAGGAAGCAGGATGATGAATTGAGGATTGAAAGGGCCGCAGAATTGAGCCACGAAAGAGACTTCGTTCTGGTGAGAGCTAAAACTTGACATGTGTTCATACTAAACATGGAACAGGGTGAAGTCCGGCGTCTCCTCAAAGATACCTTCAGTATATGTCAAGATGCAGACTTTATCGTGCATCAGCCAGCCGCTCGTGAAGATGTGTACTCATACGAGTATGAAGATGGCCCAGGCCCCGACGCTCAGAACCTCGCATTTGATCTCAAACATGGATCTAGCACCCCATGGAATGCGAAAATTCTCGATATTCTGTTGGAAAAATTGCAAACGAGGAGTATGGAGGAGAAGTGGCCGTTCCCAAGGTCGGATGGCTATTATAAAGCGATACTTGAGGATCGCTACAAGCGGCTGCGAACGGGCTGGAGAGCGGCACAACCAAAGATTACAGCAAAGGGCGTCTTGGAGACTGGGGCAGAGGTGGAGGAGAGGTTGATCGCAAAGAGAGACGGAAATCTGAAGTCTATTCGCCAAACAACCCGTCGGCGAAGTGTATGTCCACGACATAATATCAAGGCTCTTCGGACACATACTAATATGTCCACAGAAATATACCCGCAGAGCAACAATTCTTCAGAAAGTTATTGAGCTGAAGAAAGAAGACGAGGACGATGACCTACCAGCTTGGCAGTGGCTTCAAAAATTAATCAAGACGCTGGGAGATGATGGTATGAGTTCAGAAGAAAGTGACATCGAAAACGACGTTGAATGTGTCCTCCGGGTCAAGAATATGACATGGCGTCGCGGGATAGAGCGGGAACTCAGTGTCATCGACAATCAGAGAGTGTTGGATGATGACATCTTCACGCCCCAGGGGTCCAAACCGATGAAGAGGATACGTGCACCTGGCAATTCGACGACTTTGTGGAGCCCTGTCACTGGATTACCCAAGGCCTTGTACGACGCCAAATGGATCGACGGACTTACAAAAGGTCAGGTAGAGAGGTTAGATGTTTCAAGTGAGATATTCCGATGGATGACAGTAGCGATAGCATAGTAGTGGCGCGTGTACGGTAGAGGGGATGACGGGTGGTAATGGCTGAATCCTTTGATGGTTGGTTAACAATTGAATGCGTTAACGGTTGGACTGCTTACCCTGACGTAGAGGATGGATGGGTGGATGGACGGACGGACGGACTGCTTGGCGACTTGATTAGCCATTGCCCCCTCCACTGTATGTACGGTGGAGGGGATGACGGTGTTGACGGCTGACGGCTGCACATTTGTGGTTGGTCGATGGTCAGATTTGTCAACATTTAGTTTGCTTACCTGACATCGTGATCCAAAGGATCGCAGCCAATGAAAGCCGAGCAGAGGGAGACCAGAGTTGACGGCTTGTCTTGATTCTGGACGTCGGGTGGATCCAAAGGATCACAATCAGCCAAAAGTTGGCGAGTTGGATGGTAATGAAAGAGACGCGATGGTACATACCGTCGTGCTCCGATAGTAGGGGGACAATGAAGAGCTCGACAGTAAAAACCGTCGAGCTCGTAGTTGTGGTGGTGGATGGCGATGGTGAACGTTCGATGAGCTCGACAGTAAAAACCGTCGAGCTCGTAGATGGTGAATGGCGATGGCGAATAGACCAAACCAGTCGCAAACAATATTATGTAATGTATTTGTATTTGTATTTGTGACACATTGCGCTTTCGTCGCCAAAGCTTCGTCTACCATAGTATTCTTATTATTCTTATGGACCTTACCGTTATCCTTCCTCCTCACTCTCAGCCTTCAGGCTCGACGGTTTGTACTGTCGAGCCTATGGTTCCTCTTGTCGACAATGACCTTCTCCCAGGGCACAACTGTATGTACGGTTGTGCCTGCCGTTCTGTGTCATCGCCAACGTCCCAGCTCTAGGTCAACGCTCAACAGTTCATCACTCCCCGGCTCGACGTCCGCGATAACTTTTCGCCTGTTCCCCACATGGTTCCTCTTGTCGACAATGACCTTCTCCCAGGGCACAACTGTATGTACGGTTGTGCCCGCCGTTCTGTGTCATCGCCAACGTCCCAGCTCTAGGTCAACGCTCAACGTTCATCACTCCCCGGCTCGACGTCCGCGATAACCTTTCGCCTGTTCCCCACTGCGCACCGCCTTTCGCAGAAATAACTTGGGCAGGAACTGCACCAGTAGATGAAGTGAGTCGTTCTTATGTTTTCCCTTTTTACCTTCTTTAAAATGATCACTCCTTCAGACCCTAACTACTATACGTACGCCTTGTTCCTTCTCCACCTTGGAACTAGCCCATAGCTGGTAATGCCGTCCACCCCGAGCTCAGCTCTATATTTCCTTGTTTGGTAGTTCTTGTGATTTTCACTAGGCTTACTGTTGTGATAGCGACGTCTTGTTATTCCATTACTAGAAAATTGCAAGTTGTTTCTTCTGTCGTCATCTTTCATCTCACTTTAAAGCTTGTATATGCAGCTGGTTCTGACTCCCCAATTCTACTCTCACTCCCTGTCCAATTGATAGAAACGACGGTACATACTGTCGTTGCTGTTGGTGATCATCCGGAATCAACTTCCACGGCAGAAACGAGACTGTTTTATTGTTGCCTCCGCTCTTCATGCCCGTGTCCCGCTTAGTATACAAACGGTGCTTCTGTGAGGAATGCATCGAAACCAACGGTCGTGCTGATGATGGCACGCCTAAGGGGGTACTTATCGCAGAACGTCTTATGGCGGCACATCTACAACGTGCTCAACGTACACAAGCAGAACGTGCTACGCTCACACATGCGGCTGCCTCTGACAGCAGGGATGCCAACGCGGACTTGATAACTTCACAGCTCCGTGGACTTACCCTTACCGACAACGAACCGCTTGTTGCTCCACATGCGCCTGGGCGTCCAGAGCACCCCAACCCCACTCCCCCAGTATCTATTCCAGCTCTGGCGGAAGATCTTGAGCGACTCACATTGTCGGATCCCTTTGTTGCACAAGGACCCAGTGTCTCAACCGCTGGTCATTGCGATGTCTCCCAAAAGCACAGAAATCGGCGAACTGTAAAGGCCTTGACAGTCCTCCATAACATCGAGCTCCGCATTCAGCGATGCTTTCGGTTATTGCTTGCTGTCAATTCTGACGACGTTGGTCGCGAGCTACCATTGCTTCGCAAAGCTGTGGAGAACGTCAAACAAAATGCAGACCTTGTGATTGCACAGAAGAAGGCAATTATGTTGGAGATAGATAGATTAGAAGCCCAATTCAACAGTCGCAAGCTGCCCGAAACGGACTTGCGTACAGCAGTGGAATTTGATGCCAGTAAGAGTTGACTATCTTTATCATAATCGTTTTCTCAACAGTCAATAGGTATTCACTATGAATCTCCGCTGAATCAGTATGATGAAATTGCGCAGGTCGCCATATTCATTGGTGTGATATGTAAAGTTGTCATGGGGGTCAGTAGGCGAGGCTGCGATTTCATCTTGGGACTTGTCTCGGTCCTGTTATTCCTCGTGTTCCGGAGATCAGATGGTAGCCTCAGCTCCTCCCATCAAAATGTGCTGAGGCAAATCCCAATGACTTTCGACACCGCGCTCTCGAAATTCAATATCACTGAGAAAACTATCGTATACGCGGTTTGCTCCAGTTGCCACTGCACTTACAGCCCTCATTATGCAGACGGCTCAGCTGTTCCTATTTATCCTGATCATTGCACGCACCGCCCCACGCCAGAGGCCGAGTGTGGCGAGTCATTGCTTGGCCACGGCCGTGATGGAGTACTGCGACCGAAGAGGACATTCGTGTACCATGATTTCAAAGACTACCTCGCCGGTCTCCTCTCCCGTGCAGATATCGAGGCGGCAATGGATCAGGCCTGCGACGATTTGCAGGACTCGATCAATTCTCCCCATCCGCCTTTGATGAAACATGCATTCGAAGCTCAATTTCTTCGTCAATTTGGTGGCCCGGAGCCAGGTTCACTTTTTATCGATAGAGGAGACGAAGGACGCTATGCTTTCGCCCTTCATGTGGACTTCTTCAATCCGGAAGGCATGAATCTGCATGGTGCCAGCAAATCCTCTGGAATCATCTCTATGGCATGCTTGAATCTACCATCGGATATCAGGTACAAGCCCGAGAACATGTATCTTGCAGGGATAATCCCAGGTCCGAAACAGCCATCTCTTGAGCATCTCAATCACTACATCCGGCCACTTATCAACGACATGGTAGATTCATGGGAGCGCGGAATCAAAATTTCCAAGACTGCTCATTTTCCTACCGGCCGGCTTGCTCGCAGCGCTGTTGCTCTGGCTGTTTGTGATCTTCCTGCCGCTCGTCATCTTGCCTCGTTAGCTGGAACCAGTAGCCATTTTTTTTGTAGCGCGTGCAATTGCTATCATAAGACCACGTACGGCAGAGTTGACTTCGATAGCTGGAAACCTCGCGATAAAGATGAACTCCGGAAGTTCGCTGAGCAGTGGAGGGACGCTGCGACGACCTCCGAACGAGAAAAACTTTTCAAAGCTCATGGTGTGCGCTACTCAGAGCTGTGGCGTTTGCCATACTGGGATCCCTCGCGCCAGCTCGTCATCGACCCGATGCATTGTATATTGGAAGGTTTGGTGCAACATCACTCTCGTAACCTTCTCGGTTTGAGCACGGTGACCACTTCATCGCCTTTATCCCCTCCAGCCTTCTCGTGCGACTTAGGCGAGGTGCCTCCGGGGATGACTTCAAAGGAAATGACTCAGGTCGCTGCTATACGCACCCTTCTTGTTTCCCCGTTGTCTTCCGATCACGAAAACCTGGAAAAGCTACAAAATTCTCTGTTTCACAAGAATACGGGACCTCTCAAGTTCGTGTGCGAGGCCTTGCGATGCATTCCTGAAAAATCTAGTAGATTGTTCAAAATCAACTACGTCAAAGCTCTCGTGGAATGGGTAAGTTCTAAATATTGCTGCCTTTTTGCGAGTTTCCTAAGTTTGTTTTTAGCGCTGTAGAAAACCTCTTGCTGCTCCGCAGAAGGAGCACCAGCTTGGTTCTCCAGATGCCCTTAATCGTGTTCGAGACGTCATTCAGCAGATAACCGTCCCATCTTGGTTTACTTCAGTCCCAGGTGATTTTGGAAGTGCATCTGCCGGGACGATGAAAGCGGACGAATGGCGCTCTTTAATCACCGTCTACATTCCCATTGCCCTTTTGAGCTTGTGGGGCGCCGGCACCTCCCATCCTTCTGATGAAGTCAGCACCCGCCTTAGAGATGTTCTCGACCATACGATGGAACTTGTTTGTGCGGTATATCTCGCGTGTGCCCGAACAACGACTGCACGGAGGGCACATGCATATCGCACCCACATTGCAAATTATGTTGGAAATTTGAAGAAAATACATCCCACCTTCGCTCTACGTCCAAATCACCATGCTGCCTTCCACATATACGACTATCTGCTTCTTTTTGGCCCTGCCCACTCTTGGTGGTGCTTTCCTTTCGAACGTTTAATCGGAATAATTCAGCGTCTTCCAGTAAATCACAAGACTGGTGGGTTTTTGCAGAGCACTAGTATTTAGTAGCAAAACTGATTTTTGAAGGCGAGCTGGAAGCTACCATGTTGTATTCTTTTATCAAGACTTCAAAACTTCGCTGTTGGCTTGGTCGACCGGATTCTCCGCCAGCTATTCAAGAGTGCAAAGTTCTGTTCGACAAGATGTCCGCTCCCAAGAGCGCTACAAGTCTCGGAGAAGAATTTGCCGAGGATCCTTTGGACGACAGTTTACAGGCTCCTTCCTCCGCTAGAGCTGTCACTGTTTCTGAAGACCTGTACGCACTCATCAAACGACGCACAGCAATATTACGCGCACGTCTAAAATTCGACGGTGTTATCTACAGTAGAGCCTCTACTCACGTCGGGAATAGCCAAGTTTTTTTTTATCCTCAGGGTGACCGACTATCGTCTCCTGTCCCTGGCAGTATTCGACACATATATGCTACGCCCACAGGTGAACTTGTGTTTGCTGTACACAAACTCCTCCCGCTTCATGATCAGACCATCGATCCATTTGCTATGTATCCTCATTTCCCCGCTAAAATGTTCTCGTCAAGCTTCAGTAGTCACTTAGAAAATGTCAAGGTATCCTGGGTTGTTGGTCACTTTGCTCGATGGGCGGTTTCAAGTGATACTGTAGTCATACTATCTCTATCTCGTGTAAGTACTGTCATTCATTTCCGAAACCACTGGTCTCTAACTACTGCCAAACAGGATTGATCGCTCTACTACGTATATTTGTGTATATTCCTGCATGTACCATGTACCAATATCTCACAATTCAATTCTCAAACGGAGAGATTGCTCGTGAGTGGGCGATGATTCAGCCGTGAGTGGGTGATCGTCGGGCGATGAGTGGGCGATCGTCGGGCGATCCATTTAATCCGGAGACAAAACTTAATGTTTTATCTTCACATTTTATTGTCAGGGGTTATTTAAAATATTAACGCCCGTCCAAGTGGCGGCCTAAACTTCATACACAAGCGCGCATTCAGTCACGTGCGATATTTGAAGTTTTGTCGAGTATTAAATGTGAAATTTAGTTTTGAAGTTTAGACCAGCATTAAAAATATATTTATATTTCTTATTGTCGTTGACATTCGGCCGACAGCAAAATGTTTGCTAATGCTTTATATTTCTCATGTCGTGCAATATCTCTTCAATATTTGATATTTTACTTCTGCTTAGATGACAACTTAAATATTAAGTGTTACCTTCACGTTTCGCACGACATTCAAACCTGTCTTAAATATTGCAAACCCCGATGTGAACCTTCCATCGCATTCATTTTTCGTTTAAGGGATATGCCGGACTTGCAGTTAAAGGGTACTGACGCAGATCGCACGGTGAATCCGCAGTCGGCGGATGATACCACTGACAGTGGTTTTGACGCCCTGATAGATCTACTCGCATCGGATGATATACATGACATTGCGGGAGCCGATTCACATCCCTCACGCAGCCCTCACGCCATCCAACTACGGGACGCATCTGGCAAACTAGCTTTTGACAAGATCCGTCTTATGTTCGCAACCCCAAATTTAGGCCCTGACAGAATCGATAATGAATTGCCCGATACTCCAGATACCCACAATTTGCGTGTGCAGCCGCATGAGAGTGATATACAGGATGTATGTGTGCTTACACCACAGGATTTTACCGTTAATGGATACACCAGGTACTTAGCAGAAGCGGTCTATCCAGGTCCGTGTCGCCGTCGAGCCAATCTTCTGAACAGAGGTTGCAAGGATCACGCCCAGCCCCACCCAGTTCTTCCGCACCACCGGATCAAATTATACAGAGTACGAGCATGCAGACACACCACTCATCATCTTCAGCTGGCACATCACACACTCCCTCCTCAGACGAGTTGGGTCGCATTAAATCCGACGAGCAATTTTTGCCATCTCGGGACCAGCCAAATGCTCAAATTACTCTCATAAATTCTATGCCCCGTGATAAAATACCGCTACTTCATCGGGTACGTTATGAACGCATCGGACGCGGAACCCCAAATTCATAACAGTAGGGTAGTTCTGCAGAGAAAGTCACGACGAGATCCACAGAAACTGCACCGCTCACGGAACCTTCACCTTTACACGCGGTGCGTTGGTTACAGTCTATTGTCATGTCTGATCCTGATTCTCTCCCTTTGCGGTCTGATAGGGTAGGGTCCAAGATTTGACTAAGCCGCTTGAATTCGAGCAACTGAACGACGCACTCTCACGCGCCACCTCCGAGATTGACTCTCTCCGTGAACGCTATGAAACGCTCCGTGCCTTGGTCACGGAACGGCTTTCTCCGCCGAATGGCTTACAAACAGGAAAACTTTCTGCTCAGCCTTCCGGCAATCAACACCGAAGTCTTGAATCCAGTCAATTAGAAGAAATCTCGAGTCTTTCCGAATATGAGGCAAAGAATATCCTTACTGTGAGTTTCTAATTTATTTATTTATTGCGGTCCTCACACCGCAACCTCATCAGGGACTGATCACATCACTCCAATTGTCCCCTCGTTCAATCATAAACCTAGTTTCTAAGTTTCCGGATGATCCGGTCAGTCCACACCCCAGTAGTCTCGACGACATCAGGTCTTCTATGGAATTCCTAGCCCGTGTCGATGAGCTAGTGTGGAAACGGTCTGTGCTTGCGACCGGCGACGGTCCGGACCTGCTGTATTCGAGAGCAAACACGGATGCCCTTTTTGAGCGACTTGCTCTGTGGGAGAAAACTATCAGAGGCTGTCATAAAGGCTAGTGGCGCCTCGCAAAATAACTAAATCGTACTCGCGATTCGATGATAGCGTAACAACTGCTTCTCTACGCAGCTTCTCATCACACAGGCTGCCTTCTTGCGCTGGGTCGGGTTTTCTCCCGCGAAGCACTGTTTCCGTTTGCAGCCCATCCTGATCATTCCTGGGATCCGGACGAAACCCCGGCAGATTACCCGTTGTGGAGCTATAGGGGATCAAATATCGATGTCAAGCAAGTTTAAAACTCAGTGCAGTCACCACCTTCCAGAGTGTATATATACAATCAACTCACTCTTCACATACCTATACCGATCATGCCCTCCATTCGTGCCCCCCTCTTTCCCGTCATGCTCAACATCCGCCGCACTGAAAACAATGTGGCGTCAACTAGTAGCGACCCGCAGTGGCAGCCTGTTATTGGTATCGTAGCTGGTTTCCGTAAGTATCTCTGGTCGCCGCCGTACAGCCGACATCAAAGCTGACTATGTTTATGTGTCGATCCCACAGTGTCTATTCTGCTCGCTGTCTACATCCTTCACTTTCTGTTCAAACTCCACGCTTCAGGCGTCCCCCATGGTGAGTCATTATGTTCCTTGGTGATGTATATTTATGAACTAACGTATATATCTTTAGCGCTAGGACACGTACTTCCTTCAGGCACTCGTCGTGTCGTCACTCAAAGCGGGACGTCGGGTTCTTGGCCCGACCTTTCGAGACCAGTTCCTCCTCCTTACACGGCAAGGTCAACCATTCCCCCTACCTACACAGTTACAATACCACCTCGGTCGCTCCAAGGTGTGCCAGTCCGCTTTTCGCGGAATTACCGCCCGCCGCCGCGCCGCCACGTAGATGAGCCCATTTCAAGAGGTTGACAATGTGCTCAAAGAAGTTGCTGTGGATGCGCAGCACGTCAGGCCTGTGGCGAGCTTTGAGATGCTGTGGATCCGTCCACTATGGGTGGGCGAGCTCTCGCTCGCTCATTACTGAGATTGATGATTCTCACTGGGGGAAATCGTGCCCGCCCCAAGACTACGTCCATTATTATTGATGATCATGTATGAACACGGATCTCGTCGGACTCTACTAGATGACCAGCAGCTACCTACTCAAGTGCACGTTGCGTTTGTTTTGGGAGCGCAGTTCGATACCGCACGCACGTCGCGCCTCTTGTTCCATCCCCCACGGACTTCTTCTTGCTGCGTGTTCCTGCACCTACGTACTCGCCCCCAAATTCTCCGGCTGATGCCGCATCGGAAACGTCACGTAGATTCTATCTATTAAGGGATTGCTCTTGATCTTCGACATACTATATGTTCCGCTTACCCTGATAACCGGACTAACGTCTCTGTCGGACGATCTGGGAATTCCTTTCGACGTAATACATTGCAGCGTTGGATATTTTTTCACGCCAATGCACTTGAATCACACGTTATCAAGTCTCGCATCTACTTTGCCTTATGCTGGGGACTCCGCTTGCTTCACTGCGAGACCTCAGCGCAAACCTGATTCGGCCCTTTTTTTGTACTCAGTATGTTAACGAAACGCGTTAGCATAAATCTCGTATACTTCACACAGGGGACACGATAATGCAATGTATCTGCGGGATGTTCCGGACATCGTCAAGCATGGGTCCTTGTTTTATCGATTAATGTGGGCATCGTCCGCCTCGGATTCTATTCACACTCGGGTTGAACACGCCGTGGGATGATGAAACATGTGCGAAGTGGCCCATTGGTTAGCCGCGTATTGTTGCTCTTGGAGAATATTCAAAGTTCGGGTGGCTTAGTACACAGGACTTGCGATGTCGGGTTTACAGGGCCACTAGGTAGTGTTGCCGGAAGGTGAGTTCCAGGTCACATGGCGCTGCACCTCAAGAATCCAAGCTAAGGGCCAGGTGAGTGCACGTTTAGTTACACTTTAGATTGCAGAGTTCGCGATCACGTGGATTACACTCTGCTAGGTAGCAATACTTGACAATGAATATGAATCATTGTGGTAGGCATGACCAGCTGGCACAAAATAGAACAAGTAAGTTTGAGATCTTCCATTCAGCAGGTCGAAACAGGTTCTGCGATAGTGAGACCCTCCGAGTCGCATCAGCAATCAGCGATGTTAGCTTGCTCAGGGTGAAAGAGATCATTTCACTGCGGAAATGAACTCCAGGATCTAGAGCACCTTCATGCAGTGTCTAATGACAGCGAGATGTGCTGTGTACGATTACATTCCTGATCATGAAAACCACGCTAGCAGGGCACAAGCGAAGCCTGTACAGGTACACGGCGCCAAAGGGAAGTCGTGATCCGGGCTGATGAGCCTTAGGGGCACAACAAGCTTTGACGGTTAGGCAATTTTTCCTGCCCTAAGAACTTTAATGTACGAATGACGATATCATCGTGGCACGTCGTCTGTGTATGAGGAGCTGGGGTAATCCCATGCAGCTTGAAACTGGCCAAAGTCGCGAGTGTACTCTGACGGAAACAGAACAAGGCATTCCAAAGGTAGGTCCAGATAGTCTTGTTAAACCAGCCGTTCCTGGACACAACATTCTGATTATGCATCTTCCCAAAACGTTGGTTCAGGGCCAATTCCCAATAGCCACCATGTGGCAGCCCCAAATGTAGTCTGTATGCTGCTCGCGCCAATCTGGCCAAGTGCGCAGTAGATAGACGCACCTGCTGATTTGCACAGCACGCTGACACATGTGCGTTAATGACTTTGCGAATGATCGGATTTCGATGCAGTCCTGTCAGTGATCTACCATGAATGAAAAGAGATGTTAGATACATAGCATCGGATGGCCCGTTATAGTCGGTGGTATCGGGGAGTGACGTAGTACAATCTGTATTGCGGCCATCTCGGTGGTATTTTCTTTGCAAGGTGCACGGAGTGCAGTGGTCTCCAGTAAGTCGAAATTGTCTCAGCAAGACTGAATGATGATCCGTAATCTACACGCGATGCTAGACTCTAGGACCACTGTAGTGACCAATAATCAAGATCCAACAGAATCGAGTCTACACACCCGGGTCCACACACAGGCACGCCTCACCAATCAATGCCACTGACTGTATCTTATTCTGCTTTCCGTCCTCCTTGTCGTACATGACCGCTTTGGCAATTCGATCATAAGAGCCAACCACGACAGTCGGGTCCCGCCGATGGGACTTGTTGGTGTGGAACGGCCGGCGGGAACGGCGCACACGTCTCACACCGAGGTGTTCGCAAGGAAACACCAGTGTCCACTTTCCAGAAATAGTGTCCTACATAGGAAGGGTACGTGTACCCCAACAGGACGAAGAAGTGAACTGTAAGCGGGAACAAGAACAATCCGCATCCAGCGGATCTTAGAAGTCAACATCCGGCTTTCGATCACCAGAGATGGTATCCAAGTCCGCTTCATTCTCCTGAAGGTGCACGGCAACAGCATCGCCGAACTTGCTGTTTATTTCTTCCAGAGTGAGAACATTCGTCTTTCCAATCATCAGAGGCGCTGGGATTATGATAGATTGGAGCTCCACCTCAGGGAAAATTAGAAGGCGGCAGCCAAATTCGCTGCCGTTAGGCGACGCAAAAGCTACGTAGTACCCCCACCCAATCCTTGTAAGGGCCATGAGGCTAATTGCTGAGCACACAACGGTAGACGAGATGTTCCAACCATCGAGAATGCTATGCCCGGTGTGTGTATGTGCGACGAGAATAACTCGCTAGGATAGATTCATGACGTGGCATCAATTCTGCAAGCATAGAAGCAGACAAAGCAGAATATGGCTAAGACTGTTACCCGTGTGAGATGTAGGGCCAAGTAGGTGAGCTGTCAAGGGAGAGGGAGACCATATAGCCGGCAAGACTGATTGCTGTGCAGAAAGTCAGAATGCGCGTTAGAGAAGGGTGAAATATTCCTACGTAGCAGCTGAACGCAACCAACTTGGTCAATGGTTATGGCCACAACAAAGTTCGCGGCTGTGGCAGCAGCCACTGCATATGTCGCAAAACGCATGATCGTGATCGCTCCTGTAAAATGTAGTCCTTATAGAGGCATACAATCTGCCAAAAAATGTCAATTAGCACTCATCAGCCCTGTGAGACATAGAAGTACAAACTATGTACGACCATGGATCCAGTCACCTAAGCACCTCATCCACATACGTTGTGGTAAAAGTGTAACCATATGTTAGACTGTCCAGCATCAGGATAAAACAGTCTTTATGTTATGCCACTAATAGCGAATAGTCCTGGTGGATATATGGCGACCAAGATGCACCTGTACCAGAGCATATTATTTGCTCCAGATGGTCAGGAGGGTATTCTTGGATACAACTTGTGATGTGCCACAATTCCATCATGGTGCACGGTAAGTCAAGCTAGTCTGATGTGGCAAGCTGGGTCGACGGCTAAAAATGTTCATCAAGGGAAACTTTCATCGTCGAAGAAAGCACTCACAATAACAATGGACGGTAGTAAACAAAGGAATCGAGTCGCGCAGAACTCCTGATGTCTCAGTTCAGCAAAGACTCGGAGATGCTGGTTTGTAGTGCTAGAACCAGGTTATTCGATCGTTCATGACAAGCACTGTGTGAGCGTATTCTAAATCAAACTAACCCTAACCCTATGAAACATTCACGTCCTGACATGGCAAGTGCGGCTTCGCCGCTTCGGTCACCATGTTTCTTGTTGGCGCTTCCCACCTAGCCACTCTTTTCTCGCCGTTTCCCTCGTTATTTCTTCTCTGGCCATGGACTACGACAGGAAATCGGCTGTGTCTTCATTCTATGGAGGACGCAGAGGCTCATTCGATGCTCTGAATCATTCACAATCTCCCGATTATGCTCCCTCTGGTCGTCCACGAGACGATGCTTCTTCCTTCTATGCTGATCGACAACCACGGGCGAGCCATGAAATGTTAACTGGTGGACAATCTGCAGGGTACAATGCATCATCTTTTTTTGCCGCTGGGCGCCTAGAACCGTTGAAAGGCGGACGTGATGAGGAAGAAGAGGCTCCGGAAGCTCAGACCTGGGATGTTTATGCAGACTTCAACAACGCCGGTCCAAGATACAGCACCGCCTTCGGCATTGGGCAGCATCAAGATGCAGGGTATGCACATGGAAAAGCTAACGTGTCTTACCCACACTAACCGATACGCAGCTATCATCAACTTCCTCCACCTCCCCCTCCGCCTGGTGCCAAGACAGATGGTGATGCCGACAGTTCTCACACTCCAGTCGAGCTAGTTACAGTACCTGCACTAGGTCCGGAATGGCAGCTCGCTGAGATGAAGAACATGACTAAGTCGGGTCGACGAGAAATCAAAAGCGAGAAGCGGCAAGAAAAGTGGAAAGCTTGGCATCGCGGAGAGACGGGAATGTGCGGAAAGTGGTTCACTAAAAAGTTCCTTGCCTTCTTTATGTTTGGGTTGGCCGCCATGTAAGTCACACTCGTTTTCCTGAGTACAAAGTTTTTGACAGCTTCTGTAGTATTGGCACCATCCTCGCAATCACCATCCCTCGAGTACCTGGTCTCTCATTCAATAGCTCTACACCTCTTGTTGCGGCTACTGGGAGTTACAATGCATCAATTCCAACTCAATTCTCCCGATACCCAGCCAATTTCTCATTCCCAGCGTACGCAGATATTCAAGTTGATACCACCGCCAACATCATTCCTCTTACCTTCAACTATATCTCTGCACAAGTGTGGGATCCGAACACAAATCTACAGGTCGGCACGGGTTACTTTGGAAAAGATACCCTCCCTGCCAAGTCATATCCGAAGATTCAGGTCCCACTTAACTTCTCGTATGTTGCATCAAATGATACGGATCCGACGTGGAATGAGTGGTATAATGCCTGCAAGAATGCTGGGCTTTATGCTACTGGATCAAGGCCAGGTCAGTGTGCATGTCCTGATTGTTTCAATTTGCTCATAAGAACACCAGGCGTAAATTTTAAGCTCATTCTTACGATGGATATTGCCGGGCTGCCGTCAACTCAGTCTCAATCCACGCAGGTGAATGCGGCCCCTTGCCCTATCGAGCTGTCCATCAATGCAGCATGATGGCCAACTGATTTATTCACGCGTCTACCTGCTTATTGTGGATCTGCTGTGTTCTCGGACGTTGCACTATCTCCGCCATTACATAGTCTTGGATATCGGACAATATGACCATCCATCGTTACTTCACGGCCTGCGCATTCGCCTTGCTACAGTCTGTCTTTATTTCGTCTTTTCATTTTAGTGTTTGCGGCATTACTCACCATCACGATGTGCAAACAGACTAGTATTGGATTATTATTAATGTTGGCGTCGATCAATGATTCGGATTCTATTTGCTGATTCTCGCTGTGATTTTCGTGATGGGCTTCAGGCTAACCTATAAGGCGGGCAGGTCCTGGAGTACAATCATTGACGATCTCACAATCTCTTATCACAACGCCGCAGTATACGTACGCCTCGCCTCCAGATTGATGTCGCTTAACTGCCAGAACTCGAGCAGCAGAGCTTCGATTCTCGATGACGAAACTTAAGCGCTCGACCTTTTCCTGCAATAGTGCCCGTGTTGCGCCCGGAGCTCGCTCGTTTCCCTGCTCGTTTATAACAGATAAGAAGATACGTGCCGTGAATTTTTGCGCGCGAAACCTATCTTTTGCCTCTCGATCAGATGCAGGCAGAGTATTCAACCAACAATGTCACAGAGACAAGGAGTTTGCAGGTTTACACGGTACGTTCCCTTGTCGACAGTTTTTGATGATAATAGATAATCCATGTGCCGCCAGTACCTATATAGTGCGTATCATTGTCTGAACTCCTTCCATGTTCTAAACACAGCTCAGCGTCGATGGCTACATTCTGGGTGAGATTGTCCCAATGATCGCGGTCCTGTTTGTTGTTAAACTCCCTTGCTCAGATCTACGATTATGCTTGTTCGCTTCATCTGGAGGTAATTTGCTCATTCAACTTTATTGCTATATTTTTATAATAATGTTTCGTCTATAGTGGACGTTCCTACTTCGGTCACGTTGGTCCAAGGTAAAAGGCCTTTATATCATCGCACGATACGTGCCTTTCCTCCTCTTAGCCGGACATTTATATAGTGCGTGTAGCTCTTTAAGGTATTGGTATGAATTGACATGTCGCGCTTCAGTGAACTTCATCCCAAACGAGAACTCCGATGTGAGTGAATGTGCAATGAGTTCGTTGGCTTCAACGACGCTGACCGCATGACTTCTCCAGAAATGCCAGTTGTTGAACAATGTTTGCTCATGTACATACATTGTGAATCCACGCATGCACATCTTCGCTGAGCCCTACCCTTCCCTCTCACAGGTTTCAGCCTGATATCAGTCTTTTGTTCTGAATGTATGTCTCCTTTCCCCGTGAATACGCAAAATCCTGATCACATTTACACAGGCTTTTTTGTCCTTCGAACATATGCGCTCTGGAACAACAATAAATTGTGCTCACTACCATAATCGCTACCTTCATTGTAAGTCCCATCCTCGCTACACTTCGAATTTGTGTAAGTTCATCTGTTAGGCTGTTGTCGTATCGTCCATAACCTTTGCCTTCGCCACTACTGGCCACTGCACCGTGTACGCGCTCCTACCTTCTCCTCCTTAGTATTCTACCATCAATTTACACTGCACTTCCATAGGGGACACGACCAGCACGATCCCGGGTACACAGGCTGCGTCCAGAGTCAGCCGTCGTCCAGCTCTTCATACCGTTTCTTCTCCTGATCGGGCTCGAGTTTGGTGTGTCGTCAGGAAGTATACATCTACGCAGACGCGCGCTGACTGATGCTCTCCAGGTCTCATGTCCCTCACGCTCATACGTGCTATACAAGCTGGCGGTCGACCAACAGTCATATATATGCTGTCCTATTGAAGCATAATATATTCTATTATGCATGCGGTCTGTGTGAGTCAGGATACACCTGTCCCCAGGCTTTTGCTATGTTCATCGATAACCATTTTCTTCCCGAAAGTTTTCTCTGCGGTAAACGTCCTCACATTGCTGCTCTTTCAAGTGCGTGAACCTTAAAATTCATCTATCACCGAGTCACTGATTATCCATACCCACAGTACGGATACCAAGCCATGTTCCAAGAGTACGCATTTTTATCCTGTCATGCGCAGGCTCACTAATAGCACC
>JABBWB010000526.1:0-22160 GCA_016628085.1 Suillus occidentalis
GAGCTTGCCCACAGAAACCCCTAAGACTACCTTTTGCTCGCCCTGCAGCTGTTGACCTTGCATATGTATTGAGCATTGACATTGGTGCACAAATTCATGACCAACTAGTAGACATTGGTGGATGCATGAGAGTGGCTAGGAGCTATGCAATTAAGTTGATAGTAATGGTATTGTCTGATGATATGTTCTTGCTGCACACGGGTGAGCAGGGCAGTTGTTCTGAGGTGCTGTGGGCAGTGGCTTGGATGTGTGGAGAGTACTGCAGGTGTGTTTTAATAATTCACTTTTTTTTAATCATGCTGAATGATTGTACCCCAGCAAGCGCCGAGCTTAGAATGTGATTGAGCTCCCTTGTCTGGGCCTTCCAGGATGCTGCCATCAGTGGCTGATGTGGCTTTGCTTGCTGTCAAGATGGTGTCAAGTGAGAGCCGGCGAGTGTGTTTGCACTCTACTGGGACAACCTATCCATGAGCATGAAGGAGGTAAGTACTGTCCATTCTCTCTTATGGCACAGCTAACATGGTGCACTACTAGGAGTACAAAAACAAGACAGCTGCACCAGTGAGTATAATCGTCTGAGATCCGAGTTTGGCTACTAATCCGAGTCTTTTACAGGCTTGTTCTTCTTCAATATAGCAGGCTGTCGATGGGGAGGATGCAATCAACATTGATGAGTAGGAGTGGGTCTCTGCACAGTCCTAGGGCAGAAATGGGAGGGGGTGTGAGAATGGTGGGCAGGGTGAGGACCAGCAGATACCCTACCATAACCTAATATCATCAATTCATAGTGATACCCATCTACATTTCATTCTATAACATTATATTTGTATCAGTATCATTTTGAGGTGAAATTGAATCATTTTCAGCGCATACATTGGGATGAAAAACCTATCGATAGACCAAAAATTCCTCTCAACCTCTATCTTTCACCATCTTGAAAAGTGCTGTTTTTTCAAAACACCTCAAAATGTAGAGATAAAATTGACACCCTCAAATTTCCTCAACGTATATCATTACATATCAGCCTGTTTCTTGTTGATTTTTGCTGGGTGTGATGACCTCAAGTATGTGTGTGTCATGCATGATTTGTATATGATACAGCTTCCCGACAATGACATCAAGGTTATATAAATAGTAGTCAAAGTAAAAATATTAAGGTTCTGAAATGCTATCAAATTCTTTCAGTGCTCTACAGAACATTGGCAGGCTTCCTGTGGAGTCTGAAATTGAAGTTGGTCCATGCGTACACCATGCCTGCTATATGCCCCCAAGTATGACATTCAGAGCAACTCAAGATTCAAGTTCAAAAGCTCATCAAGTCGCTGATGACTATCCAGATGCAACCTGCATGTGGTACTAGGGGAAGGGGTGTGGCTACTCATGGTACAAGGGGATGTGGGGTGGCTGCTACCTCATCCAGCACTGCTGCATCTCATGGCAATACTCCTGGTATCAGCAAAATCCACTGGGAAACACCAAACTATAATCAAACATCTACACTTGTAACATACCTACACAATCATCCTGCTGACCATTGAGTCCTTTTTTATGAAGGAAAGAAATCTTAGCCTAATAATGATGGCCCTCCATCTGGGAGTGACAAGGGCAAGATCCATGCAGTAATCACCAAACATATATTTGAGAAGGATGAGATGTATAAGTCTGTGTATGCTGAGGATCAGGCAAAGTTCACACAGGCTGTGGGCAACTGTCTCACTTAGTATGTTTCTCATATACTTCCTCCCCCTTTGTACATATATATACACTAAACACTACATTTAGTCTCAAGGGGAAATATAAGACCAATTGTGTGTGCTTCAAGCAGACAGGGGCTGGAATTAATCCAGAGGATCCTGGCGCTGCAGTTAATCTGCTAGGTGTTTTTTTTTAAAATAACAATTTGGTGAAACCAAATTAGTTGTAGCGCAAGTTTTAAATGACTTCCCATGGTATGAGGATCTCGATGAAATCTAGAGGGATAACTCTGCATATGCTGCCAAAACCTTCTTGTCCGCTTCTGGTACAGACCATGCAGGGGACCTTCAGGCCCTTGTCCAACCAGTGAGCAAAGGAAAAGGAAAAGAAACCCCCCCCCCCCCCTGAGTCTGATGGTCACATCAAAGATTTGATGGTTGTCATTGACAATACTCCCAGCACTCATAATCTTGAAGATGAGCATATCAACAGTGCTGCCAACCCTTCATGCAGCATTGAAGATAAACCACTCAATGATATCACAGACCCTGTCATTGATGATGACTTCACCATGGGTGAGGAGCTCGATTATGATGGACATGAGTAGCAGCTAGACACCATGCAGGAGGATTAGGTGGAAGTAGAGTGTGAAGAAGCAGATATAATTCAGCCATCCCTCTGTAACAAATGCCCACTCTCCTCCCCCTCACTGCCTCCTACTCATAGTTGCTCGTCTCATGGTACTTTCAAAAATCACGCTGATCATGCAATGGGCTGTGGATCCATCCACTCACCAAAACCGCCATCATTCATTGCATTGTCTTCCATGAGGACTGTCATATCCCGTACTCTGGACCCCATTTCCCATCCCTATTGTTACCATCCTTTCCTTTGCGCATGCTATACTTCAGTAGGATCAGCCCTGCTACCTCCGTCCATCATCCAACTTGATGTCTAGCCTTCCGAATGCTACAGCAAGCCTGTACCCCTGACCCCTGAATCTTCGGATCTTCGGATCTCTAGACTTCCGGAACCTGTCCGGATATATCCAGACTACTTTCCCGCGCTCCGGATCCAGACTTCCGGACCTATATCAGTTCCGGTCTGATGTCCAGTTCCATTTCTAATACTATACAATAAGCTTTCCTGTGCATATAACGTTATCACAGCCTTTTCCATTATTCGGTATTCCTTACTTCCGGCTTCTCGGTAGTCCTTAATATCCGACTACATTCCATGATCCGTTTACCTGTGTTTCATTTCTAGTTATGTTTTCTGTTCCGTCTTACTTGTGATTCTAACTTCCGGCTTTCATTGTTCAGCGATAGTCTTTGCTTATACTTTGTACATAGCCTCAAGCCTTAGTATATAAACCTCCGTACATACTTGTAGTACCTCAGTTCGAATATTAACGTTATTTCTATCTCTCTTGTCTTAGGGATTGAGTCCCTTATGCTCCGACTCTACCTTTCGGTAGTCTTTCCTTATGCTCCGATACTTTCGGACCTCGTCCGATAGTCAATCCTTGTCCATCCTTATCCTAAGCTATTCCGGACTATGTCCGATAAGCTATTCCTAGTCTTTCCTTATCCTTAGCTATCTGGGACCTTGTCCGATAGTTAATCCTTGTCTTTACTTAACCTCTGCTACTTTTGGACCTTGTCCGATAGTTATTCCTTGTCAATTCCTTATCCTTAACTATTCTGGACTTCGTTCCGATAGTTCTACTTCGTCCTTTGCTTATCCGTAACTATTCTGGACTTCCTCCGGATAGCTATTCGTTATCCTCTGCTTATCCGTAGCTATCCTGGACTGTGTCCAGATAGACATCCCTCATCCTGTGTTCCTCCATCACTCTTCCTCTGGTCCAATCTTGGACATCCCATCCTGTTCCTTTCTGCTTCGGACATAGTCCGCTGCAGTCTTCCCTCTGTTGGTTTCTACTTGGGATTTATCCTGAAGTAGTCTTTAACTCTTTCCACACCTCTGGACTTGTTCTAAGTAGCCTCCCTATTTCCGGACGTACGTCCGGATTTAGTTCCCACGCTTTGGATATGGTCTTGGACGAGTTCCTACAGTTCCGGATATCATATCCGGACTTTCCCACGCTTTCCGGAAGTCCTCTGGGCTCTTCCACCAGAGTTACCTTACCTTTGGATGTTCAACTGAACTTCATTGGATGTCCTCTGGACTTCATTCCGAAATGTGGGGCACATACTCGGGTAAGGGGCACAGCGTACGAGCTGAGGCCAAGCCCTTCCTTCCTATCCGACCCTCCGGCATGGTTCTTAACAAGGACAATGGCACACACATACTCTACATCATCGGGGATTTCATCGCCGACTTCCTTCTCATATAAACTGAGCACTATGCTCAAAGATAGTGGTGTGAAAAAATCTCACCTCGGGAAGAACATTGGGTCAGAGGTTGACAGTGTCTGTGGGCAAGCTGAGATGCTAACCAGTAACATGTCATACATATATACTGCAAAGGCAGCGGCATCAGAGTACAAGATCACCAAGGTCAATGCTCTCTGTCAGGAATGTGATCTTAACTTCCAATGTGAGAGAGCTGAGCTTGAATGCACTGAGGCTGTCATCCTACATTAGCATTGTCAAGAGGCCAAGTCTCTTGACCTTTAAGTTCTTGAAGCTCAGGCTAAGGTTCATGCTGAGAGAACAGCCACCCTTCAGCTTGAAATTAAGCTTCTCAAATTAAAGGGAGGTGTTGAGTAGGGTAAGCCATTATCATCGTCCTTCAACATTATAGTTGTTATTTATTTATCTGATTCTGTTGTACTAGTGGTTTGTTGTTCGCTCATATCTCATGTCTTGCATCTTGTGTCTCATGTCTTGTGTCTTGCATCTCCCATCTTGCGCTCGCATATCATTTTTGTGTGTTTTACAACTCATCATGCATATGTTTACATACTTCCTAGGCCTATATGTTGTTACATACTTGCTCCTATGTTTTCTATCTAGTACCAATACATTTGCCTTGTCAGTTTAACAAATAGTCTATCAACTTCGCACAAACTTGGTGGCCAGAAGTACCTTGATATGAGGTATCTCCAGGACCCACCCCATCTACATTATGGTCTATGTCCACTTCAGGTACATAGGCTTGAAGGGCTGACTCTTCAATTGTGCTCTTGATCCCATAGTGCTCTTCAAACTGAATCACCATGTTGTGAAGGATAAGGCAGCACTGGACCCAGTAAGAAATATACATAAGGCATTTGTCATGCTGCAATGGGTGTCAAAGTTCTTGAAGAGACTGAAAGCAATTTTTAAGAGCAGCAAATGTATGCTCCACCTGGACACAAACCTAAATCACCAAAAAATAAATGGACACAAGGAAAAATAGAATAACACACATACTCTGGAAAGGGTAGTGTTAAATGCCTTCTGGTCACTGGTTAAAGCCCCATTGACAGGCATCTTGAAAGGCGGGATGCACCATGGCTCTAATGGGTAGGTACTATCTACCCAGATCCAATAGTAATTTCCAAGAAGTGTTGCATGATGATGGTAAATATGAGTAGATTGAAATGTATATGCATCATGTGCACTGCCAATGTGACTGATAGCATAATCTACTATAGCAAGATTGTGAATCATAAAATAGAATACCTAGCAGTTGAGGGAGTACTGAGACTTCCTACTATAAAAAGTCTCACCATAGAGACCTGGCTTGTCACAAAGGTTTATCAATGATCCATCAGCAGTGAGGATACCATTTCGCCACTCTGGGCAGGTACGGTCCTAAACATACTTCTGAGAATGACCAGCATCATCAAAGTTGAGAGTAGGGAAAAATATGAATTTATCATGCTTTGCAAGTAGGGCAATCATAACATGATTAGTGCAGTTTGTGACTGACCCAACACTAACACCTGCCCACTGGCAGACATCTTCACTTGAGATTGCATTGCCATAATGACCAGCATGGTTAAGAAATATTGCAAGTTGGATGGTGGCTGGAAGTTGGGGATTGTTGGATTGATTATAGAAAATAGGATCATCACTGATCTCATTGAGTATATCATCAAATATTTCTGGAGAAACACATAACTTCTTCTGGAATAGCTGGGGGCAATGAGAAGTGAAGTGATCCAATAGTTGGATCTGTAGAGCTTGCATAGTAGGCTCATTGGGTCAGTGAAGGACACGGGCCATCTCTATCTCATCCTGAAGAGTAGTAAGTGAGCCAAGAAGGTGAGCAAATTGCTCATGGATTGTGATCGAGTTAATGCTTGAGTGACCAGAATTTTCTGAAGCACTGGACATGGACATGGGGGACATGGGGGAAATAGAGGATAAAAAGGATGAAGGGGATGGGGTCCTAATATCAGACATAGCTGAGTCTGAACTATTATCATCTTATGTGGCATATTTAGCCCATGCCATAGCCACATCTAAGCTAGCAGAATCTATCTGTTTGAGGAGTGCTTGATGTTATGACTGGTGAGGCATTGGGGGTGGTATCTTATCATCTCCAATCAATGACTCAAACCGATCTATGCGAGATTTAGTTGGAGCTTAAATATGATGTGGCACACACTTCTGTCATCCTCACTGTACCAAGTAGCAACCTCAACATCTTAAGGTATGTGCTGCTCCTCACCTAGGCCTATGCATATATTTATCAAGTTCTCCAGTCGAAGCACCTTGAGGATTTTTTTTCTCACCACTTGCTATTACATATTTAACCATCTCGTGATATTGCCAGCTGCACCCATTTGCAATACCCTTCATCTTCCTCAACACAACATCTGTCTCCAAGTTCCAAAGATCCAGCATCATCTTTGCATGGAGATGCCAATTTCTCTTTGGTTCGAGAACAGCTGTTTCACGCACCTCGGTAAGTGGGTGTGGTTGGGGTAGCAGTAGCCCCCTGACGAGAACTTTTGCAGGTTTGAAACTGCTGTTATCCCCACCATTCTAGTGTCCCTTTTGCCCTAGTTAACAGACCTCTGTCCTAGGAGACAGGTGACTGCAGCAGGTGCTAAGGACATGGTCTGCCTCGCGATGCTCTCTGCCTTGTGACACTCTGCTGGATGCTCTGCCTTGGGCTTTGCTTTTCCAAGCCAGTTGCTATTGAAGTATCTTGCTGTTTGAGGCTGTAACTATCTGTCGTTCATTGGAGGAACACTGCAACTTCCTTTGTGATGTTTGAACTCTTGCAAGGTGTACTGATTGAAATGAGCTTCAACATCCATTGTTACTAGAGGTTGATGGCATTGGGCACAGTTGGGGTGAACTTTGGAGGGATCGCACATTTATCTACATTTTACTGCTATTTGCTAGTTTGAAATACATGTTTTTTTTGTATGTGTGCCCTTCTAACCCTAACCCTACATTTGAACTTAGAGAATTTGAAGCATTTGAACTGCCAAGTATTTTAAGTGGAGTTTAAAATTAAGCCTTTCAAGCGGTTCTCAGAGCCTTTTCAAAACAGCTTTCAGAGTGGTTCTGAATTGTTTCAGAGCATTTAAGAGCATTTAAGATCTTACTTTGAATACCCTTATAGTATGTGTAACTTGATAATGACACTATACATCAGCAAAACCCAAATGGGGTATGTGGCACTGCAGATTGCCATATAGTAACTTAGGGTTCACAGGGAAGTCCCCCCATGTACAGCCACACCACAGTATGTGCTTCGAATGTGTCATGCTGTGTAGTTTAGCACAGCTACCACCAGTTACCAAGTATGACATAGCACTGCACAACACTTAGCACTGTATGACACTGCATAGCATCAACCCACTATGCAGTGTCATACAGCAGTATGTGGTGTTCTATAGCAGATTTTTTTTTTAATTAAAATTTATTGTCCTCTGGAGTCAAAGACCCTATATTGGACATAGCCATTTTTGTGGGGGGCTTGCTCCCACTTGTCTATTGTATGTATATATGTATGTATGTATAGGTGGGTGTGTATGTACTCCATTAGCATGATGTCAGGCAAAGGCCGACACTGATTTTATACAGGGGAAGGATGTGATAGGTGTTAATTGAGGATCTCGCCTTGCCTTTCTTCATTGACTAGTCGTCCTGCGATAGTCTCTTCCTCTGGTTCTGGAGTGTTGGGATTAGTTGGTACATATAGAGGAGATAATAGACATTATGTTCTGTTTAGGATATGTGTGTGTGAATTGTTACATTTATGTTGTATTTGTTGAGATCTCACCGAATGTTGACTTGAATCTTCCTAAGCTGCTGATAAATCACATGAGTGGCTGTGTCACTTCTTCAGAGGTAAGCAGATACAAGATTGATGAAGCTTTGCAACACAGCGCGTTGCAGAAGATATGACATTCATATGAGTACTGCGGGCAATCAAGGAGGTAGTAATGAACTGTCTCATCAGTGTCAGAGCAGAATGAGCAGTGAGGTGACTCATTCTTTTCTATGTGGTGCAGGTGATGATTAGAGGGAGTGTGTCTGATGTGGAGTTGAATGTATAGGCTGGATTGACATTTGGGAAGTGTGGTTATGAGTTTGATGAATTTGTTTGATGGTATGGATGGGTTGATGTTGTTTATTTTTGCATAGTGAGATGAGTTTTGCCATTCTTTGCTCCATTGCTTTCTTAATGCTTGTTCATGCCATTGATGTAGTGCCAATACGCTGTGAGGGAGACGTCCTTTCTTTAAGTATTATGGTAGGAGTTCTACATCACTCAATTTTTCCCTTCCCTTCACTGCTTCTTTTGTAGCTTTGTCTGCTAACTCATTCCCTGATACTCCTACATGCCCTGGGATCTATCTTATGGTGAGCTTGAAGTTCTGTCCTCTCTCGTGTTTTTTTCTTGCTAAATATTTGGTCATTCTGCAAAAGTTCTTGATTAAGTAACCACCTGACTTTGTTTTGTTACTTTCACCAGATTATATGGCTGCTCTGTTGTTGACAAATATGCTTGCTGGGTACTCTACATTTGGCTCTGTTGCCAGAAGCTTTACTGCTAGGGTTAGCCCTACCACTTCCGCTTCAAAAACTATATGCGTCTTATCAATTCCAAGATAGTATTGAAGGGTACATGGTTGTTTTCCTACGTGTATGAGTGTGGCTGAGGCTCCTACTCCACCGTCATGTGTGGATCTGTCTGTGAAGATTTAGGTCTTCTCTTTGAGTTTGTATTGTTCCTTGATGGCTTCCTCCTTCATGACAATGTGTGTTTGATAGATGATAGGTTCCTGCACATTGGTCCTGTTTCTGGGATCTATGGTTTCAATGTTACTTGAGAAGATCTTGGATGTGGCAAGGAGATTGTGCAGTGACAAGTGGTGACATTGGATATCAAAGTGTCAAGTGATGTGCTTCAGATACTTGCTAAGAAGGTGATGCTTTGGAAGAGTTGCTAGACATAAGGCTGCTTGGTGACATACTTATTGAAGTAAGAGACCTATGGGCTCAAGGTTAGCATGGGCATTGAGAGTATCAGTTGTCATGGATTTCATAGCTCCAGTGATACATAGTGTAGCAATGCATTGGACTTTCACTAGTCTTTCGACTATGCCAATGGAACCTCATTGCAGGGTGTCTGATCCTTCCTTGTATATAGGGTGACACTATATGTCTGTGCCATAGGTGAACTTGGGTATGGCTATGGTAATGTAGAGCTGATGCATGAGTTTGGTTGATATTCTGTTTGCTGTTCTTGATAGATGATGCAGTTATAGAATATATTTTGTTTCTTTTGCAATTGTATGTGTAGTGTGCTTCTTCCATGTGAGTTTCTGATTGACAATCAGACCTAAGAAGTGGTGATGATCCATTGGGTGGATGGTTATATTTTGAATGACGAGTGGCAGATGATCTCTTGTTTTACTGTGGGTGAAATCTATCAGTGTACATTTGTTAACTTCAAACCTAGAATTGTGTTTTCTTGACAATTGAAGGGCCCCCTTGGGTCACTCCATCATTCTTTGAGGATGGTGTGGGTGTGTTCAAAGGTAGGACCAATGGCTATATATATACTGTATTGTCAATAAAGACTAATGTGGTTTCATTGTTTTTGGGATTAGCTATGTTAATTAAGTCAGTATGGTAAATCAGATATGCTATCATTGATAGCGGATCTCCTTGGCCAATAACATTTTGTATATCTATTCAGCTTAATGTGAAGTTATTCAATTTCAATTGAGTTCTTCATCCTGTGAGCATGCAGACAGTAAAGTCTACAATTTCTGGGGGTAGGTGCTGTTTTCTCATATTGTGAGCTAGTCTGTCTATTACTACGTTTGGAAAAGCCCCTTCAATATCTAGGAATGGGATAGAGGCGACTTTGCTGCTTCACTAGGCATTTTTTATAATGACTTCGAGTGTATGAAGGGAATCAGTAGTGGTACATCCTGGTCATCCTCCAAAGTGATGGACAGGCAATAGATTATGGCTTTCCAAAATAAATGATACTTGATCTATAATAATTGAGGTTAGTAGTTTACTCATAGTATTGATGAGTGCAATGGGACAATATGCCTTCAGAACTGTGTAATTGGCTTTCCCTGGTTTTTTCAATACTACCATAGTAAACTCTCTCCAGGGGTCATAATAGGTTTTAAGCTCAAAAACTGCATTGGGGAGGTGAAGGAGATATAGTGTGAGTATTTCTGATGCTTATTTGAAAACTATGTTACAAATGCCATCAGGACCTGGGGCTTTGTATGCACTAGTGTTTGAAATCGCTCTCTCAATCTGTTCCTCAGTTATCAGCTTGAAAGGCATAACAGGATCAGGGTAATTGAAGTCTTGGGGAATGGTGCTTGAGGAGGGGGAAAGAAGGAGTTGGCTAGGGCTTTGGATTTTTGATTGTTTGTGGTTACTTCAATAAGGGTATTGTCAGGCAATCTGGTTTTTAGGATGAGGATGCTGGTCCTTCCTCTGTCTCTGCTAGGCAATGATATGTAGTAGTCAGCCATGTAGACACTGTGTTGATTGAGGTCCTCTAGGAAAGAAATCCAGTGTTCTTGTCTAGTTTTGTGAATTTCTTCCGTGAGGCGGTTGCAGAATATTTGATGCTCTTCATGAATGAGGTGATCAGAGAGTGCTCTGAACTTGTATGAAAGGTGACTTAGCTTGTTTTCTTTTTTATTATTTGTAAGAGTTCTTGTGTCTACCAGCATTTGACATGAGGGCTTGGTTTCATTTGTGGGACATTTTCTTGGATAGCTAGTTTGATAGTGGTGTTAAGGTTAGTGGCTGCTTCTTGAAACTAGGCTTCTGTCATTATAGGTCTTGGTCCTGAGAAGTTTCTGAGGTGACAGCTAAGGGATCCTCAGAATTCATCCCATTCTATGTTGTGGAAATTGAAGGTGGTGGTGGTGGAAATGCGAGGGACATCAAGGGTGAGGTTACTGAGTATAGGTACATGGTCTGTATAGGGCAGTCTTCGTCTAGGTACTGTGTTACAAGATATAAATGAGTCAAGTGTATGCGTAGAGCAAAAGACATTATCTGGTCTGGTCCAGTTACCACTACTTATTGATTGAAGAGTTGGTTTGTCCTTCAGGAGCGCTAGTCTGAGGTTATAATCTGCAAGGAGTTCAATCAGTTGTTGTGCAGTTTCCTGTGCTTCTGCTGGTGCACATAGGTGGTCATTCCTTGTTTCCTCCTATAATTAATAGTGAGTATTGAAGTCGCCTATTAAAATGATGTGGTTGACATGTGTTGGATGAATGAGTCACATTTCTTTCTCTAGGTATTTAGCGAGGGCTGAGATGATGTCCTGTTTCTTGCTGTCATCATAGATATTGAAAATGGTTATTCTTCCAAATGGACCGTTTAGCTGCATGATGAGTACATCAGATGATGGGAAAGATAGCTGCCTCCAGTTGCTCATATTAATATGCTTGTTGATTAGCATCACTGCTTGAGAACGTTCTTGGTTAGTGAATCTTTGCATAAGGTATATTATGTTCCAGTCTGGTGTGGCTCTGGTGTTTCCTAGGAAGTCTATGACTGGTTCTTGGATAACAACTATCTCATAGTCTTTGGCTGTAAAAGGTCCACTAAGAATACAGTGTTGCACCATGCTGGATTTGTTGAGGTTTTCCTGCCATATACTTAGTCTTATAGCTTCATTGTTAGTTGTATTATGTATTAAAATAAGAAGAGATGAGGTGGGTTATAGCTGGCATTTAGGAGCACTGTGGAGATTGAGATTGAGACTAGTAAGATGAGAACCTATATTGTAATGGTGGTGGTAGTGATAAATAATGGGAGAATCTTGCAGAGGATGGTAGGTAGCAGCCCCTTATGTTTCTGGAACTTCTTGGTACAAAGTGGTGGTCCAGTATGTTTTGTGATCTTTGAGTTTGAGCTGGTGGAGGAGAGGTTTGACGTGACTTGATGTACGGTTTTGCTTCGGGAGGAGCTTGGACCTGGGTCCAGTCTTTGTCTATGAGATAGTAAGGCATGGTATTACCATGATCTCTAGTGTCAAGATCAGTATAACGTCTTTCAAACTCTGGGCATACTCTGTCCCAGTTGATGTGATCATCCAAGTTGCAAGAGATATAGTGCGAGATTTTGTTGTTGGTGCATTCACTGGTTCTGTGACCCTCTGTGCAGTTAGCACAGGTGTCGTGGTGTTGGGTGCAGTCTCTAGCAATGTGGCTGTATCTCTGGCATTTGGCACAGTAGATTGGTTCATGTTTGTTCTTCTTATGTTGTCACTTGATATGATTGATTGTGATGCTGTCTCTGATCCCTTGATTGGTGACATCTAGATTCTTGAATGTGACAAGTAGGTAAGCCACTTGTTGGTTCAGGGATCATTTCATCAGTGACTTGACCCATTTGGCCATAGTGATTGTTCCTGTTTCCCATTTGTTCTCCTATTCTAGGTCACGGATTTGGCTTTGGTCGCTGGGGTTGAAGGTTAATGGAACAAATTGGATGATTACTGAATATGCGCAATCCTTTATGATTGTAGTTGAATCAATGGCTTTGATGAATTTGTTTTTGATTTCTTGCTGTTTGACATATGTAGCTGCTGCTTCTAAAGTCATCTCAATGACAGTTCCTCCATTGTAATACTGGTTTGCTAAGCGTAGTTCGAGTTCCAGAGAGTTGTTCTTGGTTATGGTCTTCAGGGCATCCTTGATTTTCTCTACTAGTTGGGCATGCGAGACTTTTCCTGGAGCTAGCAGGCTATCTGAGTCAAAATTAATTAGTAATTGACATGCTTTGACTGCCTCTTGTGCTACTCTTTGAATGTCTTAAGAGGGGGGGTCATTGCTGCTATTAAGACCTGTGAGTAGTGCTGTTTTATAACTACCTTATTGAGATATCTGCTTGACCTGCATATTGAGGTTGGTGACATCTTGTTGAATCTTATCAAGACGGGTGTCAATAGTTGCTGTGCTGGTTAAGTTGTCTTGCAAGTTCTTGATGGAGGGGGATATGCATTCTACTGAGTTCTTGAGGTCTATAAGTACGTCAGTATTTTTCCTAGCATCTGTTTCACTCGATTTGATTCTGGCTAATTTCTCTAGCATCTGTTAAGGTTGTACTCTCAGGTTAACAGATCCGAAGGGCTTTGGCCTCAGCTCATACGCTGTGTCCCTTTCCTGAGTATTGCCCTTGTACTTCAGAAAACACTGATATATTGGATCTGAAGATCAGAACGTATAATGTATCAATATCTAAAGGTTATCCGGATAACAGAAAGACAAGTAAGACTAATCCAGACATGTCCGGACTAGAAAACAACAGAGTAAAGACTATCTGACAATAGAGCCGAAGATATAGACTATCGGATACAATCCATAAGTCTTGGATGGTGACAAGAGTTAATGAGTACTCAAGTCCGGATGACAGAGAGAGGACAAACTAAGATGATATTCGAACTGAGGTGTTACAATGTAAGTACAGGAGTTTATATACTAAATGCCTAAGGCTCAAGGCTATGTACGAAGTATAAGCAAAGTCTATTGCTAATCAATGGGAGCTGGAAGGAAATCACGAATGGACAGATGGAATAACATAACCAGGAATTAATCACAAGTATAACAGATCAAGGAAACATGGTTGGAAATTAAGGAATACTGAGAAGCTGGTAACAAGGATTTACTGATAGCAGAAAGGGCTGTGATAATGTTATATGAACAGGAAATGAATTAAGAAGCTTATTGTATATCAGATCAGAAGCAGATCTGTACATTGGACCAGATTGGATCTATGTTCTGGAGGTCCAGATGAGAAGCGTAAATATATGGGATATGACAGCATCAACATGACTGAACTGGCTATGTGGTGAACTTTCTTATTGTGGTCTGTTTTGAAGAGTAGATTTGCAATGGCCCTGATAATATCAATATGCATAGGGGTCAGTGAGTGGGCCTGGACTGGGAAGTCTAGAAGTACCGTCATTAAGGTGTCTATACTGATTTCATTTGCTGGTATGATGAGAAGCCTTCCTTTGAGTTCTGCCCTCGCCATCTGTTTGTCAGTTACCAGAGATTTGTTGGCCAGATCACTGATAAGTTCGAGAATGGATCGGTTGGATGGTTGGAAGGATGTGGTATCGTGTTTGGGTCTTGATGATCTTGTGTTCTGGGATCCTTCTGGGGGATCTGCAGACATGATTAGTGTTTAGAATAGCATATAACTATAGTTAGTTGATATGCAGGAGAGATGAGGAAATGGAGAGGATACTAGGTATTGCTGCTGTCTTTGGGCACTGTTGAGCATGATGTTAAGAGTTTAAGGTTTCAGGGTCTTTATTTGGGGTGCCACTTGGTAGTGGTCCAAGAAGCAATTTTTGTAGCAGAACTTTTAATATTATACTAGTACTAGTAGTTATTCTTGCACACCACCATATGAAATTCAAACATAATTCAATTCAAAACGATACTGCAAAACAGTGATAGTAGTAGTAGTAAGTATATAAGGCTAATCGAGATCAACATCCCACTCAGAACAACCATTGTCACCTTTGTTAGTACTGAGGCCAGTGCCATGTGCATTCCTAACTCAAATGTCAATATACTGCTACTTGTGTGAGAACATGCAGAAAGACATACATGCCTTCCAATGCCCAAGCTTTGAGCATTTGATGTAGTTTTGGTCTGTAATACTTTTCTCTGTTCATGTGGTTGAACAACATTGAAATATGATCAAAAGAGGTTTCTGAATCTTTGATGGGTGTCTGCTTGGAGCTGTTTACCTGGCCATATTTGCTGTAGATATAGATCACATTCCAAATCTTCATAGAATCTACTCAGAATCAGTAAATGCACTTTGAGCATACTACAGGTGCACTCACAATAGTCCTAACAAGGAAGAGTGCTACAGGCAGAATGGTCTTTTGAAATTCGGTAAATTGCTTTAGTGATTTGAAACCATTGTCATAAAATGACTTATGGCAAATGATGTGGACTGATGTCATGCATGGTATGAACTCCATACCATACTACACCTTTCACAAAGTTACTCTACCATTTTTCCTTGACTTGTTAGCTTACATTCTTAGTTTCTACTGTATTCTTATTCTATATATTTGTATTTGTATCTTGTGTATCTCTGTTTGTTTACATTTGTTTCAGTCTCTTTCTATTTTTCTAGGCTTTTTCAGCCACCTGATTTTCCCACACTCTTCTGAGCATGTTTGTAAGCATATCATGTGACTGGGAAAATTGCTGATTTGTAAGGATTCCTGCTTGACTCATCATATTTTGTTATGATTTGTCATGCTTTGTAAGACTTACAGTTGTATTTGTAAGATATTAGTAAACTAGGATGACTCATGCCATTTACTCATCTGTATTTATAATACTATTATGTATATTAGTAAATAAGCTGACTCAACACCTGGTTTCTTACCAATCCAGTGCTGAATCATGCTTAGTAATCTGGCCTCCCAAAAGGTATAAAAGGAGCTCAGTTTTACACCTGAGCAATATAGTTCTTCCCACTTGAAGCCTTCTTTCTCAATACCAGTGAGATTATATAAGACAAGTGCAGGCCCTGTGTGATTGCCTTGAAGACACATTGATTACATAAACCTTTGACTATATACTACTAAACTCTGAGAGTAGATTATATAGTAAGGTAACTCTATACTGTGAGTAACTTTATTTTATTATCTTTCATGACTATTAGGTTATTGTAAAAAGAAAAGGTAGTTCCTTTCAAAGAACTAGCACATTATCTACTACGAAAACTAGACTATGTACTTAAGGACTGGCAAGAAGTCTTATTCTATATAGTTGTGCTGTCTCTATACACACATTCTATATAAGACCCTTAAGTAACAAGACATCACTGGAACCCAACCATGAGGGAGGCTTTTCTTTTACTGCAACTTGAATTATTCGTATGAGCAAGTTCAATACCAACTTCCATAACCCATCATATACAGAATTGTCCACATTATCTAGTGGAATATCATCAATTGTGCTAAGCATCACACTGTCAATTTTACCTACTTGGGTATCATGTAAAATGCCAACACTATCCACATTAACATTGTCTAACCCTGGAATCAAGGCAGCACCTGTCAAGTTCAAGAGCAGTTTTTCAGAAGTCAAGGGCTTCTTGAAACATTATAAGAAATTGTGTGACTACAACAATGTAGTTTCTGACTTAGACAAATGTGAGTCTATTACGCGATACATGTCCTGTCATGTGACAGAATTTGTAGAGGGACTAGCAAGCTTTTGAACTCCAAACTAAAGTAAGCTTAAGAGTGATATTTTGAAATATTATGATGCAGACCTTGACACTAAAAGATATAGGAGAAAGGATCTGATCTCATACATAAAGACAACTCATAACAAGAAAATCCCTAATCTTATGACTTGGAAGAAGTACATAAGAGGATTTATTCAAATTGGAGGTTGGCTAGAGCAAGCCAACAAATTTACTAGCGAAGAGTATGCCAGTTACTTCTGGGAGGGAATCTATAAGAAGTTAAGGACTAAGATTGAGTCCCATCTAATGGCTAGTGAGCCAGACAGAGATCTTACCCTAGCCTTCCCAGTTGATAAGGTTATCGCTACCACAGAGAAACTATTGCATTATGATAGATTTGATGCAGATTTACTATTGTCCAAGATTGACTCCAATTCAAATAGTGACTCATCAACTAAGGAAACTTCAGATAATGATTTAGACTCTGAGTCAAGCAAATCAGGGCAGGAGTTTTTCTGAAGAACTGAAATGTTAAGAAAGCAACAAAGAAGGTTGCCACTCATAAAGAAACCAAGGGAAATAAGCCCAAAGTACCAAAGCAAGCTCCCAAGAAAGCTAAAAACACTACCAGCTTGGAGCTAATGGATGAAATGGAAGGACTCATTAAGAAAATGAGCTTCATTTCAATTGAAGACCCCGATTACACACTCCTATACTATCGAGCTACCAAACTTGATCCTAAGATCAAAGATCTTGTAGCTGCACCAGTTGAGAAGAGGAAGAGTAATAACATATATTCCCAAAGTAAGGTTAATTCTAATAACCAAGGGAATACAACCACTGGAAATTATTCTAGCAGAGATCAACCTAGAACCAGATTTTACAGTCCCCTTAACACTCCCTTCCAAAAAAGAATATACTATAGATGTGGAGAGAAAGGATATAGTGCTCCCTACTGTGAAAAGATAAATAAGTTAGTATGGGAGAGGAAACTTATGAGATCTGTGAAAAGAATCATGCATGCTAATGGACAATCCATTAGGCAACTGCCAGAAGAAACCGTTATTGAAGCTTTAAACCGAGTAGATAAGGTTCCTGTAACTGACTTTATCAAAGTGGATATTGGAAACAGGGAGACCACATTGTCAGTACTAAGTATCAAAAGGAAAAGACAAAGTGCATATATTGAAGAATATGAAAGTGAAATGGATCAAGAATCCATTACTAAATCAACCAAAACTGAAACTGAGACATACCTTTAGTCAGAAAGTTCAGAGGATGACTACCATGTTTATCCTGTTGAAAGGACTACATGAAACTCCCTCCAAGAAAGACAAGCAAGGTATGATAAAGTATTCCCACCAAGGGATAGGAAGAATCTAGGAAAGATAGAAGAGAAGGACAAGAGGAAGGAAAGTGTACCTCTGAATGTACCATCTGTCTCACCAAAGCAATCTAAGGCTAAGAAATCAGAGCCTATTATAGAACCTAAACCAGTTGAACACTAGTCAAGCAAAGATAAGCAAGCTAAGAAAGGACCAGATAGTCCCAAGCCAAAAGAAGGAAAAGGCTGGGATAGTGAGGACATCATTATGGATGATGAGCCTATAGTAAGAAAGGACTTGGAAAAGCAAGTTACGAAAGCTTACCAAAATAACCTGAACCTGAAAGTATCACTGCATCAACATGTATCAGAATTAGTGGCTAAAACTAAGCCAGAAAAATTCTTGAATCAGTCTTATGAACACCCATTTGATTGGAGGTGGGTGAACTTCTTGAAACATCCTGAGAGTTGAGTGGAATTTTGGCTAATGCAATTAAGCCAAAATCCATTGATCCTGTTAAGAACCATGCCAGAGGGTCAGATTAGGAAGGAAGGGCTTGGCCTCAGCTCATACGCTATGCCCCTTACCTGAGTATGTACCCCACATTTCGGAATGAAGTCCAGAGGACATCCAACGAAGTTCAGTTGAACTCTGAAGGTAAGGTAACTCTGGTGGAAGAGCCCAGAGGACTTCCAGAAAAGCGTGGGAAAGTCCAGACATGATATCCAGAACTGCAGAAACTTGTCCAAGACCATATCCGAAGTGTGGGAACTAAATCTGGACATACATCCGGAAATAGGAAGACTACTAGAACAAGTCCAGAGGTGTGGAAAGAGTTAAAGACTACTTCAGGATGAATCCCAAGTAGAAACCAACAGAGGAAAGGCTGCAGTGGACTATGTCTGAAGCAGAAAGGAACAGGATGGGATGTCCAAGATTGGACCAGAGGAAGTGTGATGAAGGATGTCTAGAGGAACACAGGATGAGGGATGTCTATCTGGACATAGTCCAGGATAGTCATGGATAAGCAGAGGATAACGAATAGCTATCCAGATGAAGTCCGGAATAGTTATGGATAAGCAAAGGACGAAGTAGAACTATCAGAACAAAGCCTAGAATAGTCAAGGATAAGCAAAGGATAACAAATAGCTATCTGGACAAAGTCTGGAATAGTTATGGATAAGCGAAAGACAAAGTAGAACTATCAGAATGAAGTCCGGAATAGTCAAGGATAAGGAATGACAAGGAATAGCTTATCCGGACAAAGTCCAGAATAGCCAAAGATAAGGAAAGACTACCATAAGGTAGAGTCAGAGCATAAGGGACTCAATCCCTAAGGCAAGAGAGATGGAAATAACTTTAATATTCGAACTAAGGTGTTACAATGTAAGTACAGAAGTTTATATACTAAATGCCTAAGGCTTGAGGCTATGTACAAAGTATAAGTAAAGTCTATCGCTAATCAACGGAAGCCAGAAGGAAATCATGAGTGGATGGATGGAATAACATAGCTGGGAATTAATCATAAGTAAAACAGATCAAGGAAACATAATCGGGAATTAAGGAATACTGAGAAGCCGGTAATAAGGATTTACCGATAGCAGGAAAGGTTGTGATAACGTTATGTGAACAGGAAAGGGATTACAAAGCTTATTGTATATCGCATTGTTATCGTAATGGATCCATACATCAGATCATAGTGTCAGACCAGAAACGTTGGATGGTATTGGATCTGTGCATTGGAGGGTTATGGATGTCTGGATATCAAATCGGATGATGGATGGAGGTAGCAGGGCTAATCCTACTGAGGTATGACATGCATAACTGGAAGATGGATGATGATAGGGATGGAAAGTTGGGTTCAGAGTATGGGATATGACAGATCCAAAGATTGAAGCTCACTCAGTCTGGACCAAGACACATGGTCTATTAATTAAAATAGCCATGCATTGTGATGGACAAGCCATCAATGTAATTATTGACACTGGTTCTCAATTGAATATTGTGAACAAACATATCTGGAAGACTATTATAAATCGTCCCATTGATATCGCAAAATCTGTATCTATGAATGATGCTAATGGGGGTGAAGGCAAACTACACGGACTTGTATCAAATGTCCCACTAAACTGTGGAAGAGTTAATACACAGGTGAATTTGTTTGTTGGTGATCACGTACCATTTAGCTTATTATTAGGATGACCATGGCAGCATGGAAACTATGTGTCTATTGATGAAAGAAAGGATGGCACATGGTTATTGTTTAAGGATCCACATGATTTAGAAGTTAGATATGAACTTCTATGTACACCAGATGGAAGTGATCCTCATTGGGACTTTGAACCGTCCACATGGATCACAAACATGGGCAAAACATCAATGTTTTGCAAGATAAATGAGAGATTAGTAGACTCGGATGTTATAATGGAAGACTCCAAAGTTGAAAATCATGTGACTGAATTTTGTTCAAACACTGGAATGGAATTTTCCGAAAATCACGTGACTACACTGAGTCCAGACAATGAAACAGAAATCTCTGAGAATCAGGTGATTAAATCTAATCTAGATGTCTCTATGAAATTCTCAGATCATGTGATTCAAACATTTGAAAGTGTGCTCCATGCTGAGCATCACATGCCTCAAGAATTTGTAAGCAATCCCTCAACTTACTCACAAAGTTTGGGAATAAATGAAATTCAGAATAATATAAAAGAAGTACTGAAATTAAGCTTGCACCCTGTGCCTTCTACTGGCCTTGTGTCTGAGAAATTCAGTGTGAGGCAGCCTTGTTTACTAAAATCATCCACATTTAGAAACTTTAACACAGCTACTTCATTTGGAAGATGCCGAACAATAATGAGGCTCGTGCCAACTTTGCTGACTTCCATTTTGAGAACCCTAGAAATTTCTGATTCACTACAACAGTCCACAATGATACTGTCACTGTCTCATTCTCTCCCAGTGTACACCCTCTTCACTCTAGCTCTTCAGTGAGCAACACATCATTTCCTTCCCCACCCTATTCTCCTCTCCAATGGGAGGAATGGGCTAGTTACTCTGAGAGCTCTATTGTAGCGCTGGCTACTGGGTATGTTCCTGTTTCTGACACTAACTCTAGCGCCGGCCACTTTGGAATTATCAATGGATGTCTATCTACTGAGCCCTACTCTACCAATGGGTACTTTACACCTGAGGCGCCCGGAAAAGAGACTTCTGGAGGAGGGATGACTGGTGAGTTTATTAAATTGTATAATACTTTATGTGACTTAGGCCTGGTACCCTCAGTTCTGCCAGCACAGGACGGTACCACAGCTACTCCACCATCTATCTTGATGCCAACTGTGTATCTGCCTGGTCTGGACACTAAGGATTTGCTGGGGACAGAAACTCTGATCCCATCAATTGCATCCATCCAGGACCACACTCAGTCTACTAACATGCCGTCTCACTCTTCATTCAGCAACCCTACTAATAGTAATGCCTTCTCCAACATGTCCACCCAGGATCATGCTCACACTTCATTTGGCAACCCTACTAATAGTGTCTTGCCCAATGCATCTTCTCTGGACAATGTCCATCTCTCTCACACTTCATTTAGCAACCCTGCTTATATTGTTTTGCTCAATGTGTCTACTCTGGGCAATGAGTATCTGTCTCACAACTTAATCACTAACTCTACCTTGCCCAACGTGTCTACCTTGGGCAATGATCCCCAGTCAAATCTTACTCCACTCTCAGCCAGGGGTATACAGGTATATACAGAGGGTATACATGTATATATACATCTATACATGAAATGGTCAATTTTTACAGGACATGTGTATTATGCAATGATAAACAGACTCACACCACAATTCCCATGGCTGCAGAATGAACACAATGTGTATTCAGTTGTTCCTGCACCAGAAAATGCCATGGTGTAGAGACTCAAATGTGAGTAGCCTTGTACGAGGCCTATTTACTCCATGTCTAGTGCAAGGCGAAACTCAGGCGCCTCATGCATGCACTAACACATGTAATGCAACACTTAGGCACCTCACATATGCATTTACACATAGAATGCGATGTATGGTGCCTTCCTTGCACCTCTATGGCACCTCACTATTCCGTACTGCACCTTTGTGTCTTACCTTTGCATTTGCCTTTCCGAGTCACCTGTCCTTCACATGTCCTGTCCTGTCCTGTCCTTCAATGATCCGCTGGTGCATTTTCCCTTACCTTTTCAACTGACATTACCTATATACTATACTTGCTTGCACATATTTCCATATTTTACACTACAATGAGTCTTCTTCACTTCGCTTACACTTTGGCTCAATGCCTGGGAACAATTACCATAGATATGAGGACTGGGAGAATTTCTGGACTATTAGATTATTACTACATCCTATCATCTCGCAGAAGTGAAAACTGTGAATCCATCTTTTATTCACTGGAGAATTAACAATGGGACAACTCTCGATCTTTTTGCTACAATCTCTCTTAAGAAATCTTGAGA
>JABBWB010000527.1:0-22116 GCA_016628085.1 Suillus occidentalis
GTCGGCGTCCTTCATGGCACAGGCATATGGTCCCAAGATCTTTCAATGATACTCTGCCTGCTGATGGAGATATCAACCTTTCTGATCGCTCTGGAAATGGCCCATCCACTCTCCCAGAAACTCACAATCCACCACAATGCAGAATTCAAAGACTTATTCTGACATTGCGCGACTCCCTTCAAACGGCATTCACTTCCATTGGACTCTGTCGAAAATATCCCAGGCACCCCTCATATGAGTCCAACAAATTTATTTCGTCATCACTATTAGCTACAACTTGTCCAAAAGTTTCAGGTACGCACAATACTGAGGAAGACAATCCATTACATGAGGTCTCTGGACCACCCTTCCCCTTCCCCAACATGACCATCTACCATCTTATGACGTGGATGAATTCCGGTAGCCATTCAAAAATCAGAGGCAGAGGTAACACGTCTTGTTAAGGATGTGATCCAGGCAGAGGACTTCAATCTCGAGGACCTGAATGGATTTTGGCAAGGAAGAGTTTGCACATGCTGGATAATCATGGTGGAAAGGGGGCTGTCATCTTTCCGGATGACTGGCAGGAGACAGATATCACAATTGAGATACCTACAAGGTCGAAGGAGGACCCAGTCCGGTCCTTTAGCATCCCTAGCCTCCATTATCGCCCACTGGTTGCTGTGATTCGTTCTGCATTTGCCAATATCCAAGCCGGTGCATACCATCTCTTCCCCTTTCAGCGCATATGGAAGGATCCTTTAGACGGACATCAAGAGCACATCTTCAATGAGCTCTACACCTCAAATTCCTGGCTAGACACTCAGGATGACTTACACAGGCAGCCAAGAGAACCTGGCTGTTCACTTGAGTGTGTTATTGCCAGACTTATGTTCTTTTCAGATGCAACACATCTTGTGACGTTCAGAACAGCCAAAGTGTGGCCCCTGTACTTATACAGTGGCTCAAAAAAGTGTCTCAATGTTTATACATTTTCATGTAATTGCCTTAGTGTGAGTCAGGGTGTGGGAATATGACTAAGCTGTTAAGACATGTTTTGTAGTCCCTGCTTCCCAGCTTCATTTCGGCCCCCCATAGCGTGGGAAGCCGATGCGCCCGTGTGACAATATGGCCTATTTAATTTGTTGACTCATTGAGACACTTTTTTGACTTTGAATTTAACCAATACAATCTCTATAATTCTAGTACTTTGTGTGACTTTCTTTTGTTCTATTCACTTCTGCCACTCTTCTAGACATATTCTCTATCAATTTAGAGTATATCACCATAGCAATATTATCACACTCCATTGTAACACTATCCCACAGTTAAAATAGCCCCTATTGTAGATTTTAACACACTACAAGCAATTTCTTGAGTGACACCCAAGGATATTCAATAGGATCAATATCTTGAATATGTGCTGGACATGATAGAATAATAATATCATGGTCTTTAGGCTATTGGTGGCCAATTTAGAAGTGTATGTAAGGTCCTTGTTCTATCACACAATAGTATCTTCTTTATTAATCTATGACTCCTACTTGCTTCTCAGCAGATACTCCTGTCAAATTGAGGTTTACTACTCTACAATGATCCTCCTCTCTGCATCATATAAATTCCCAGTCTATTTCATCTCATATAGCCTCCTATCATCCAGTTTTCACCTTCAAACTTGCATGTTTGTTTGACTCTTCTGTATCTTAATGGATTTTCTATTGTTTTCAATACAAATACCTGGCCATTTGATCTCATCCTATATATTTTAGCTCTAGTAAACAATCATTGGGTGTCTTTCAGACATGAGCAACCTAGTATATATGCTTTAAAGCCATATCTGATTTTCTCTTTTTATTGGTTAGTGACAGAAGGGTATTTTTCTTGGTTATAGCATTAAGATTAACTGTCTTAAGAGTCTTACAGACTATTTGAGTGGAGATGATTATAGATATGATAGACAGAATTGATTTTGTGGCCTTGGTAGCATTAGCAACCTATATAATTAAAATATAATGATGAAGAGATCTTAAGTCATATAGAACAATCTTCTAAGTTGGCTATGAAATGACTTACAAACTATGATATTACTATTCTATCATGTCCAGCACATATTCAAGATATTGATCCTATTGAATATCCTTGGGTGTCACTCAAGAAATTGCTTGTAGTGTGTTAAAATCTACAATAGGGGCTATTTTAACTGTGGGATAGTGTTACAATGGAGTGTGATAATATTGCTATGGTGATATACTCTAAATTGATAGAGAATATGTCTAGAAGAGTGGCAGAAGTGAATAGAACAAAAGAAAGTCACACAAAGTACTAGAATTATAGAGATTGTATTGGTTAAATTCAAAGTCAAAAAAGTGTCTCAATGAGTCAACAAATTAAATAGGCCATATTGTCACACTGGGCGCATCGGCTTCCCACGCTATGGGGGGCCGAAATGAAGCTGGGAAGCAGGACTACAAAACATGTCTTAACAGCTTAGTCATATTCCCACACCCTGACTCACACTAAGGCAATTACATGAAAATGTATAAACATTGAGACACTTTTTTGAGCCACTGTACTTCGGAAATTTAACAAAGTATGCCCGCTCGGCCCCTAAATCTGGTGCATGTCATCTTGTTGGTTTTTTCCTCTCCATTAGTGAATTGCCTCACATGCTATATGCCACTCTCACATTGAATTTTTAGCTTCCGGATAATATCAAAGACGTCTTGAGTACCTTACATCAAATATTGAAAAGCGGCATGGCAGCGCTTCAAACTCATTGTCGATGCGATTTGTTCCATGTGTAGGCTGGTATTGAGTTCTTGCGGGGAATCAAGACTGTTCTTTTAGTGATGATGTTGAGTATGGAAATCAAGAGTAGGGGTAAGACGAATGATAATGGAGATTTGCGATGTTCTTGCTGGTCGGCGGCTGCTGCAGATAGACGAATACTTCAGAGGGATCTTATTCAGTGTCGAAGAGAACGTTTACATGCAAGTATATATATGAATCGAGATGTGTCGTTGCGTTAGGAACCGAATGTTAATGAGAAGAAAGGGAGCTCAAGATGTGAAAGGGGTGGCGTCATAATGCGTAGGTACAAGGAATAAGTGGTAATCTATAGTGATGGTGATAAGGATAAAGGTTCATCGAAGTTAAAAAGGGCTGAAGTCAAAATGCGAGGTTTGATGCGAGTTTCCGTCGGTAAAGGCATAGCCTTTCCTACACCCCCCCCCAACTAAAAAAAATACCGAAGTCCTTGTTAATCTTCAGAGGACTCTTCCTGGACTGGCGCGATACCGGCGAGATCTTCTGTGTTAAGATACTGGGTGACTTCGATTGTCGATGCTGAACGAGGATGGTATGGGATGATACGGAATGCGGCGAATTTAAGACGTGAGATGGTGCCGTCAAGTTCAGCTAGACGGTATGATCCTCCAGTGGTGCGGGAGACGACCACCATAGGACCATAATACCTTGGTTTGCATTTGGCGTTGGACGCAGCTTCGATTTTCTTATTGAGGACCAACACCAGGGCACCGGGTTGAAAATCATAGTCGCGTAAGGTGCAGGGCAAAGCGTCGCTCAAAGTCTGTGACTGAGGCGAACCGGGCTCTGAGAATGCGTGCGCGAATTTCAGCTAAGTCGTCGTCACGCTTCATGAGTTGCCGTGCGCGGATTGCAATCAATTCGCTTGTGGGGAGGAGAGTAGAGACGTCTGGGAGCATGAAGGTAGCCTCGGAGATGTCGAAGGGGAGCAAGGGCTCAACCCCGTGGGTCATGTAATAAGGAGAATAGCCAGTAGATTTACGAGTAGTCACTCGGTCAGACCAGAAGACGTGTGGGGCAAAGACGGGCCAGAGTGTGATATCGCCGCTGCAAGACTTGACAAGCGAATCACGAATAGTGCGGTGTGAACGTTCAACAATCCCGTTTGCCCGTGAGTTGTAGGCGGAAATGCGGATGTGGGTAATGTGGTACTTCTCTCGCAGCCAATTCACTGCAGCAATGAATGGCGTACCGTTATCCGTCACGATCTCTTCGACAGCTCCCCATCGACATAAAATCTCCTCGAAGATGAAGGCTCCTAATGTTCGTCCTGTCTCAGTCTTAAGCATGCGCCATTCAGGCCAAGCGGTAAGGGAACACCTGGCTTGGACAATGTAAGAATATCCTTGAGAGGTGGGCATGTACATGCTGTCGGTGTGAACTTTGCGGAAGAGAGACGCGGGAATGACAACTGTGGGTGGAATGACGACTTTCTCGGTCGATGCGGAGTTGACACTGATGACAGGTTTTGAGATACCAGGCTAGGTCTTTATCCATCGTAGGCCACCAGAAGCGGTCTGCTGTTGTACGTCGAGTAGAATAAAAACCTTTGTGACCTAGGCGGTCGTGCGTCTCTCGCAGGATACGGATGCGATCTTGACCAAAAAGAACTATCTGGTGTCGTCCTGCCGTGTCTTTACGCCATAAACGGTTTCCGCGTGAGAAGAACCGAGGTGCTTGCTTGAGAATACGAAGGCGCTGGGTGGTAGAGGTGTCCGTAGGAAATGCAAGGGTGTCGAGGTAGATACTAAGAATGCGCAGCTCTTCATCTCGTCCGCGGGAAGCATCATCGGAGGGTGGGTCGAGATCAGATATGTGCGAAGTTTCTGCGAGTTGCAGTACTGTTGCCCGGCTCATCATGTCAAGACCCCCCGTGCCCAAATTGTGTGCAACCCATAACCCACAGCCCAATAACTCGTCTATCCATTCTTCAATGTCCTCTGAGGTCTCTTCGCCTTCTTCGTCGTCTTCTGGTGCGCGCTTCCTGCGGGACAGCCCGTCTGGCCCTTGATGCTTTGAACCGGGTATGTGCCTGAGGGTGAAGTCAAACATGAGAATGCCGGCGATCCAGCGATTCATTGCGGCGTTGGGCTGAATATCTGGGTGGTTAAGCATGCCCTTGATGTACTTAGCGTCTACTTCAATGGTGAGTTTCTTGACGCCTATAAGCCAGACTTTAGCGGCCTTGAGTGCTCGAAACAAGCCGTAGAGTTCAATTTTAGCTTGCGAGTAGCGTGCTTCGCGCTCATTCCACGTAATAGATCCAAATCGGGAAGGACAACGACGCCCTGTATCGTCGAGCTGCAGGAGGATCCATCCGCAAGCAATGTAAGACGAGTCTACTGCGAGGATGACCTCCCGTTCTGATGCGTAGTCGATGGGTCTGATAGCAGGGGAGTTAATGACAGCGTGCTTGAGTTGGTCCATTGCATTCTGAGCATCTTGAGTCCAGTTGAAGGGTACGTTGTCGCGCGTTAAGTTGGTGAGAGGACTAGCGAGCCGAGCGTAATCTTTAATCCAATTCGTACTGTTCCTGTGGTTCCCAAAAAGCCGCGTACTTCTGTCTTTGAGGTGCATGAGGGCCAATGCGTGATTTTGGATACCTTAGAGGCGTCAGGGATGTGGCCATTATAAGTACAGCATTGGCCGACGACAATGACCTCCGGAACACAGACGAAAAGCTTCTTTGCCGAGACGGTGGCGCCTGCATGTTTGAGGTGGTGAAGGACTCTGTTGACATCCAGGCAATGTTCCCATACGAAGCGTCGTATGTCGTTATTGCCGGGAGAAGGTTCGTAAGTTCCGTTGGGAAGCTCATATCGGGTGCGTGGGCCTAGAACATTGACGTCATCCTGAAAATTCGGTGCAATGTCGATCTCGGCTTGTAAGATGAAGGCTACGTCATTTTGGAAGACTGCTGGTGAATCCGTCCAGCCTTGAGGCAGAACTGTGAGTCGAAAAGTGCCGAGGGGAGTCTGGAACGTGGTGATATCGCGTGATTCTTCCGCAAGGGTCCGATGATCGAAGCCGACAAACAAGTCCATCATCGAGTATATGGATCGCCCGGCACATTGTTCTGCGAAGTGCTCTACGTAAGGCATGGAAGCTGCGTCCTTGACAGTCACTGAATTGAGTTGTTGTAAGTCGTGGACGATACGGACAGCCCCATTCTTCTTTGCTACGCAGAACCAACGAGACTGATATGATGAGTTGGAGGGTTCGTAAACCCCTGACACAATTTTAGACTGAATGAGCTTGATAACTTCATCCTTAATGCCGGGAGGGATGGGAGACTGCCGATGAGCCCATGGCGTATGTTCAATGGTTGGAATAATGACGGGCGGGAAATAGTCGTCCCTGAACCTCCCTTTCTCTGACTCATCCCATGCGAGTGCGGTTTCATTGTTCATGAGGATGTGGGCTACTAACTTCTGTTCCTCTGGCCAGAGAAAGGTGTTAGCAAATACCCCGAGGCCGTTCATGCGCTCTTGCGTAAGGCGCGTTCCAGGTATGAAGTTTGGGGGTGTCGGTGATACGAAGGGAAGGGAAAGCAAGGGGTCTTCAGGAATGCGACGTATGATGCGGGCATGGGCAGGCATGGTAGTTGCAACTGGTTTGACTTTGTTAGCGACTTTCTTGTATGCAAGTACATGCCTTGTCTCGTTGTAGTCGAAACAATTCCGGAGCAAGTGCTCTGTGAAGGATGTAGCTGTGAGGCCAGAGAAGGGACGATGCGAGAGTGCTGCGGACAGAGTGCTTGGAATGGCGTGATTGGTAGTTGCTTCGATACAGAGTGCAGCTGATGTAGCAGTTCCGGGGGTGGGCCATGGACGTGGCGACGTTTCACAGGTACGGCTATTGAGAATGTTAAGCGGGTCGTGGACGGTGACGAATACTGAGTCGTTGTTCTCCTCCTTTGATAGCTTGACAAGTCGTTGCCAAGGTCGTCCGAGGAGAAGTCTATAAGGTGCATCAGGTACGACATACGCGTGAGCCCATGTCTTGATCCCCGCTACTTCTATCTCCAACATCTCCAGACATCCTTTCATGTCCTGCGATCCTCCGTTCGCGGTCTGCATGCGCATCCGAACGCGTTCGTTCAAAGGTGCGTTCATCTTCTTCCACGTGTCTTCTCGAATAACGACGATCTCGGATCCTTCGTCGAGCAGGCCCATCTCGGAGTGGACACCATTGATTGTCACTCGGAGTTCTCTTAAGGGAGTCGCGTGTTCAACTTGGAGAGGTGCATTGTGAGTGGTGGCTGCAACACTTGCTGATATAGTTGAAGGTGGTGCGGGGACTCTTTGCGTACGACAGTGGTCCACGGCTTCTCGACGAAGATCTGGGCTAATAGCGAGTAAGTCTGACACGGTGAGGTTAGGTACAACCATGTTCAAGATATTGTGATAGACACGCTGCGTGGACTCGGGAGATGCGGCCTTAGACTCGTAAGTGTATGCTGGAGTCTTCTGAGTTGGTGGAACGTTGGATGCTCTGGAAGGCTGCGAGGAACGAGTGGTGTCGGTTGTGATCAGGGCTCTACTCGGTGTGGCTGACTCCTTTTTGTCATCAGAGGGAGGGAGTGAGGCAGCCTTCGCTTTTGAACGAGTTATCGCTAGTACGTCCTTGGCGTGTTCTTCGTCACTATCTTCCTCTACAGTCACTACTACCGCGTGGTTCTCTACAACTGGCTCGCACTGGAGAAAGTACGTCTCGGATATGAACGCTGAAGACGTGGCTGAGGGAGTGTTAGTGCTATATCTCGCGTTGTCTGCTTGCGGTGTGAGATTGGCGCCGGTTGCAGGGGTAGCGGGGCTTTTGAGGTTTGAGGAGAGTCGCTCGTCGACTGCTTGTTGTATAGTGCCGTTGTTGTTACGTCGGATAGGGGAACGATCAGGAAATAAGAAATAGTTATTTTCTCGAATGACTCTGCCGGAACGAAGATACTCAGAGGCGATAGGACAGTTGCGGATTAAGTGCGGTGATCCGCAGAAGAAACATGTGAAATCCCCTTGGGGTGCATATGGACGGTGGCCAGAGGGTCCTTGACCTTGTTGGCGTGCCCGTGGAGGAGTCCATGCCTGCACCGCTGCTGGTGCAAGGCAAACTAAACGGGTATAGCAGCCGGAGTACGCGACATCTTCGATGTCCAGTCCATGCATCTTGCGGGCTAACTCTTCTACTTCATCCATAGTGGATCTTTGAGGAGCGGTGGTTGAAGGTGTGAAGCGGACCGTCTTCATCATCCGAGTCCCAATGAGTAGCTTTGGTTTTTGAACTGGCGGTTCCCAGGTTAGATGGTGAGCGTCCTTCTCTGATGGTTCTAAGACGTGTGGCGATTGGGTCATTAAAATCAGCATCAAAGGCTTCATCAGAGAACACGAAACGTCCTGCATTAAGTACTTCCTCGAAATCTGTTGGCTCGTTGCGATTGTAGTCGACAGTTTTGAGTTCCAGTCGCCGATCAATGGCTTTGCGGGCGGGTAGAGGTAGTCCCTGCCAGAAGTAGCGATCCCGCTCGCGTGCTGTGATCTTGTTGTTGGTGACCAGCCAAACTGCTACTGGGCGGAACTGGCGGTAGTACTGCAAGAGTTCTGTTTCGGTGGAGATGTCGGAGTCTACGTTGTTAATGACAATGCGCTCGAGGTCCCGGATGGTGTAGCGGATGCCCTTCTCAGCTCCAGGGTACTGCGCTAGGATACTCGTCTTGAATTCGTTGAAGTCCTTTTTGTCGTATCCTTTGAGCGTAACCCAGAAACGCTTCGTTGATGTGTCTACGTATCGGACTAACAGTTTGCATTTGTCTGTGTCTGTGAGCGAGCATGTGTCAGCAAGATCCTCAAAGTGCTCGAAGAACTCTAGTAGCTCTGATGTCTCGCCGCTGAACATAGGGGCTTTGTTGGAGGTAGGGCCCGGCATGGCGTTGATGCCCTTGGAAATGGTGGACATGGTTGGATGTGATGGAATGGCGGTTGTGAGTAGTACTGGGGGCGAAACTGATGGAGGATCAGGGAAAACGGCGGGTCTAAGTGTAAATGCTTGATTTGAGAGTTCGATGGCGGGGATGGTGTTGATGGCTTTAGTCTGCGGAGCAAGGCTCGACGCGGTACAGATGGGCGTTAAAGGGGATTCGAGATGCAAGGACTCGTAGGAACGTGATTCTTCGATGCTGAGGTGTCGGCGGATTGGTGAGTGGGACACTGACTGAGGAGATTCTGCGGGTGTGATTTCTTTGGCTGCCAAGCGGGTGATGTGCTTTTTCTGTGTTGTAGGGAGGCGGGAACGTCTTGTTGCTAGATTAGCTGCTCTGGTAGCGTTCTCGAGTGCTAGTTGAGCGTTGGGATGACTGTATTTCGAAATTTTGAATAAACGAGGGGGTTTGTGGGATGTCAGTTTGATTCCCCTCGCGGTGGGCTCCAAAATATGTAGGCTGGTATTGAGTTCTTGCGGGGAATCAAGACTGTTCTTTTAGTGATGATGTTGAGTATGGAAATCGAGAGTAGGGGTAAGACGAATGATAATGGAGATTTGTGATGTTCTTGCTGGTCGGCGGCTGCTGCAGATAGACGAATACTTCCGAGGGATCTTATTCAGTGTCGAAGAGAACGTTTACATGCAAGTATATATATGAATCGAGAGGTGTCGTTGCGTTAGGAATCGAATGTTAATGAGAAGAAAGGGAGCTCAAGATGTGAAAGGGGTGGCGTCGTAATGCGTAGGTACAAGGAATAAGTGGTAATCTATAGTGATGGTGATAAGGATAAAGGTTCATCGAAGTTAAAAAGGGCCGAAGTCGAAATGCGAGGTTTGATGCGAGTTTCCGTCGGTAAAGGCATAGCCTTTCCTACAAGGGGTATGCCATCGAGATGTCAGTCCTCCAAACATGATGTGGTACGAGATAGACGGGAAGCTAACAAGTGTCTTCATCGACTATGATCTATCCTCGTTGGCGGAGCCCGGTCCTCGAGGCAACGAGCGCACGGACACATTGCCATTCATGGCGCTCGATCTGCTCACCCAAAAGGGTCAACGAGGCGAAGTCAAACACCAATATCATCATGATCTGGAGTCTTTTGTGTGGTGCTTCGCCTGGATTTCTTTGCGTTACAAGAACGGAGCTCTCCGATCAGCAAGATCACGTCCCTTTGATGAATGGGCAAATTTAGCCGTCGAGAACTGTCTTGTGGCAAAGACCGCTTTCCAATTTTATCACGAAGCTCCCGCACGCTCACACATAGACCCACTCCTATAGAGTCTCATTGAAGATTGTTGCTATTTGCTTTACAAGGACAGCTTCCATCGACGTAATCCACAATACCTACTTTCAAACGAAACGGGAGAAAAAGAAAAGCCCACCGACACGGAGGAAACGGATTCAGAATCAGACATTGATAGTCTTCTACAGCGATTCAAGGATACCAAGAGTTGGGTTGCGCTCAGCAAACCTTCCCGCGAGCCTTCATTGTGATGTTCTTTATTTGTTACGCTAAACATGTCAGTTTTTTGTGATCCGAACCTCGCGTCAATTTCTCGCCTACTAGCAGTCTCTGTGGGGGAAAAAGAAGTGTCATGTCTGACTGCGGGGCTGATTTCCAACTTGAAGTATCACTCCGAGTCACTCTAGTATCGTTCGTGCGGCTTCAATTGATCATGAGGCTTGAAGCTTGACGTTGGAGTACGTGGGGCATCGTCTACAGATTCGTTAGCCCTTGTGTATCACTGATATCACCAGTCGATAATATATGTCGTTTCTCGCTTTATTCGACAACTGTTTAATTGGTTTAGTTGACATGCTAAATCGGCAGTATAAAAGAACCTGTTGTGTGCATTCGGCCTTCCCGACTCGTCCGTCCATTCCATTCATCCCGTCCGCTCTGTTCCTCCGTCCCCCCAACAACCCATGATGCATGATCACGCTATCGTCTCCATTTCCACGTTTTCCCGTTGGCAGCGGGCCTCGAGGGCGCATGATTCGTGAGATGCCCAAAGTTGGCTCAAATCCTGACAAAACATATTCGGGATTGTGGAGGAATTTTCATGCGTTCCGGATGGGCCGGATGATGGGACGGAGGATTATTTCTAATTTTCCGGTATATACCTATTCACACTAATTTTTTTTCTCGCCGAGTTCGTATAAAGTAGCTTAAATCTGAAGAAAAAGTAGAGATTGACCTGAGTTTTGGACAGGAGTGAAATGAAAATTGACAGACATGCTGTGGCACTGGCATGTAGTACTTTATCCCCATTACCCCCGATATGGTTCCGGGCAAATGCCGTATGACTTACAGTCTGCTTTTCAGCCGGACTGCTTCCTTCGACCGGTACCACGACCACCACGTTCACTAACACACTCTAGATCAATGTCGTCCCCATCAAGGCCAGTCAATATTGGCAGCCCACGACAAGGCCATATCTTTCATTCGGGAACACCAACACCAATCGGCACACCCGATCTCCGTAGTTGGCGCGCGCAGTATACTGGAACACCTCCAGTTCCTAATGTTCCTGCGCGGTTTACCCCAGAAAGTTTCACAAGTGGCTCGCCAGGTCACTTGCTTCCACAAAGTGAATTTATAGGTAGGGCCTATCGTTTACCTCCCACTGGAATCAGCCCACGGCCCTCAAGCGCCATTACACCCGGAACCGGTTTGGATTCCGGTACTCTTGACTTGGACACTCCCCCAGATGACCACAAGGCCAGGGTTATTAGGCGTCATCTTTTGATGCGAGAGGAGAGACAGAACCGCGGAGATGTGAACTCCATATCTGGCTCAGAGTTAGATGCTCGCGTCTCCAACGATGACACCCCATCTGTAGGTTCCTCTACTCCGCCTCCAGCACCTTTCAGAGAGGAAACGGAGGTGTTTCCTATACCCTATGAAGCCCCGGGTGCAGACATTACGTGAGTCCGCCCTAGTTCCGTAAAGGCAATGACGTTGCTCACAACTACACTACACCCCAGCCATGACATTTACAAGTGGCACACCGATCAGCGCCGTCAGGCTGTACGACCTCGTGCCTCTTCTTTCTCGGGCTCTGTGGCACCATTAAATCCTGCCTTTGAGCACATACATGAGCCAGGAGGTTTCAGACGAAACTACGTTTTGATGCACGCGAATGAACATGGTGGAGAGGAGCGACGTGCAACCAACAACTTCATCGATTTCCTGTACATATATGGTCAATTCGTAAGTGTATATCCTCACGTAGTATGTCAATCCTCATTGTGACCAAACAGGCTGGAGAAGATCTCGAGGAAGAGGAGGAAGACAGGGCTGATGATGAAGAATCCACCATCCGTGCTGGCCCTTCTGAGCCTGATGCCCACATAGCAGTTGATGAAACTCAACCTTTGCTCAAGCCTCGCTCCACGTCGCGCGCCAGACGGAGAGCTGCTTCTGTCGGTCCTCATGGAGATGCAACAGTCACGCAAGCTGTTCTCATGGCAAGTCTCATCTATTCTCTATCATGGGCATGGTTTTCTCAACTTGACTTTAGCTTCTGAAAGCGTTCGTTGGTACTGGGGTCCTATTTCTTGGGAAAGCGTATGTGTTTTCATACGAGTATCTTCCTTTCATGCGCTGATAATAGTTCTTCAGCTTCGCCAATGGTGGCCTGTTATTCTCGATTATCATGATTTCTGTAGTTGCGCTTGTTTCGTTGTACTCGTTCCTACTCCTCGTCAGGACCAAGTTTGTCGTTTCTGGATCTTTCGGAGGTTAGCTCAATTTTGTTTGAATTGACTGTGTCTAACTTTGCGACGAAGATATCGGCGGTGCTCTATATGGTCCCTGGATGCGTTATTTGATATTGTCTTCGATTGTAGTTTCCCAGATTGGGTTCGTCTCTGCATACACGATCTTTGTCGCCGAGAATCTAAAGGTGGGAGTACCGCATTCTATCAATTTCTGTCACTGAAGTCGACTTTGTGCAGGCGTTCGTGCTTGCAATCACCAAATGCGAGACGGATTGGCCTGTGCAATATTTCATCCTTATGCAACTCGTAATTTTCCTCCCTCTGGCCCTTATCCGTAATCTCGCGAAGCTTAGCGCATCCGCCCTTATTGCGGATGCGTTTATCCTTGCCGGGCTTATTTATATATTTGGTAGTGAGATGTCGTTCATTGGCGAACGGGGTATTGCCCAAGTGCAAATGTTCAATCCCAAGGACTTCCCCTTGTTTGTTGGGTGAGTTTCGTTCTTAGAGCGTCGATTGTGATCTAAAGAATGATTATAGAACTGCCGTGTTTTCCTTCGAGGGCATTGGTTTAGTGAGTTATCGTGTTCCATTCTAGAACGGAGAGACGTTGATGGTCTGGGTTAGGTTATTCCCATTACTGACGCCATGCGCGAGCCACGCAAGTTCCCCAAGGTACTGACAGGCGTCATGATCACCTTGCTTTGTGAGGACCTTTTCAATGTTTTGTTATCTTCCGGGCCTCACTGTGCATTCTTAGTCCTATTCGGTGGTGCTGGTGCATTGTCATACCTGACTTTCGGTTCTAGCGTGAACACCGTGGTCTTGGTCAACCTTGACCAAACAAGCAAGTTTACGCAATCTGTAAGGCTATCACAGTAATTTCAGCGATGAAATCTCATGCGTCATCTCTCGATTCCAAGGTCCAATTCCTGTACTCGCTCGCTATCCTCCTTTCTATACCCCTCCAGTTCTTCCCAGCCGTGCGAATTCTCGAGAATGGACTCTTCGTGCGAAGTGGAAAGCAAGATCCTCGTGTGAAATGGCTCAAGAATTTGTTTCGCTTCGGGCTTGTCGCGATCTCCACTGTCATTAGCTGGGTTGGTGCCGCGGACCTGGACAAATTTGTCTCTCTGATCGGTAGCTTCGCTTGGTAAGCGCTACAATGATACTCACTCGGGATTGACGATGGATTAACAATGGATACAGCGTTCCTTTGTGCTTTGTATACCCAGCGATGCTGCACTACAAGGCAGTTGCCAAGACGCGCACAGAGAAGCTCGGTGATATCTTTCTTGGCGTATTTGGTATGGCCGCAATGATGTACACCACTGTGCTGACTATCAAGGTATCAATTCGTCCTTTGTTTCGGTGATCTCGTACTGATACGACGTACACAGCTGATGGCAGAGCCTGAACCAGCTGCTGACCTTCCTGGCTCGTGCTGATTTCTCCCTGTGTTGTGGTGGCGTCAGTAGATAAGTAAAGCACATCCAGGGACACCTATGCCTGACCTGGGGGTAACCTAATAGATCCCAGACCCTTCTAATAACATGATGTCCAGCGTATGCCGGATGTCAAGCAACATGTCTACATTTTTACACGACTGTGGGAAGATAATCAGGGCGTTGCAGTTGTGAATCACGTCACTCATCTTAATGATTCATTGTTCCAGGTGAATGTTCTCTTGATCCACGACTTTGTTGCAGGTTCTCCGTCACTGTGTACATAACTAATGACATCGCACTGGAACGTTGGTTTGGAATTGTCTATCTTGAGAATCGATCTCATTTGACGGGCACTAATCCCGTACTTAGATCGCCCTTTGTTCAGAGCAAAGAACAGCTAGGCATGGGCGATAAGGGGGTGCTATTGTCAAGCGACGGAAGTGAGGCTACCGCGCCGCAGACGGCGGCCTTCTTCAGAGTCCCCTCAACATGCGCTGCACACGTGTTTACACCCGTTTTCTGATCACTGTCCCATACTTCTACCGATCCTGAAGCCCTCATCGAAAACACGCTGATCACCACATAAATGCCCTTGCCGAATAGCTAACATCCTTTGCTTTCCCCTCCAGCTGGAGCTCGCCAGTCGTGCCATCTAGCCCCCTCTGTCATTCGAGTTGCCGATCATCATTTAACACTATATTGTTCCCTTTGTTCTATTATGCCTGTAGCAACTAATGTATCTAGTTCCATTCCCCAGCCACGCTCCATGCCAGTCCGGCGAAAGCCAGCGCCAAGTATTGTGCTAGATGCACGATATCCGTGTCCTGACCCCGACGACCCATTCGCTCCCCTCTCCGTCCTTCGCACCAGAACTGCCAGCACGCTTGGTCTCCTCACCTTCACTGGTGACTCAACGGCCCAACTCCCAACCCTCCCATATACCGGCGGCACGTATCCTCCAGATCCATACCAAGCCATGATGCCGCCGGCGAGTCCCGACACCGCTTCTCCCACCACCAAACTGGAGTTACTTACGACATTAAGCACTAGAAGCAGCTTCGATATTTCGCAAAACCTCCAATATGACACTGCTGCCGAGTCAGGACGATGGCCGCCGCAGTTTACACAATGTGATTCGCCTAGCATTCGTACGTTGCCAACTCCCCAGCGCAGGCGCTCTCGATCAGCCGTCTCGCGAAAAGAAGCACGCACTAACACGTGTTCCGTGTCGCCCGGGACGTCACCGTACGGCCATACAAATCTGCAGGCATATGTGCTGGCTAGCTCCAGATTTCCCTCTCCCAGTGTGCATTCTGCTCAGCCTTTTCAGATGCAGCACATTGGCCATGGCAGCGAGAGTGTGCTCCCTCTTGTCATCCCTATAACTCGCCATGATTCAGCCCCGGTGCTGTCCCTCCTGTCTGAACCTAGTAGCAGGATGTCGACGTTTTCGTCTGAACCGATGAGCACTTCGCGTTCTCGCGTTGGCAAGTTTGCTCGGTTCCTTCCTAGGAAAAGCCGTAGCGGTCTCAGTCTCGCTGAATTTTCAAGTGAGACGGGGAACGTGAAACATCATCACCATCATCGCTCGTTCCCCACGATGGCCGTTGCCCTTGGGACGAGTTCGGAGCGCCCGTCCAAGGAGAAACACGTTCCAGAAGAGAACACGTTTCGCCCACGCCGGAAATCATCGATGTCAATGCTATTTCCGGCACATGTAGCTGCGAATATGCAGTCCCTTGATGTATCCCATCCCACAGGAACGTCTATTTATGACTCTCCTACAAGTGTTGAGCCTGGGTACATGTCTGAGCCCAGTAGTTCTACCTTGTATTCCCCTTCTACTTTCGTGTCTGGTATCTCTGAGCCAGCTCCTCTCACTCCGAAGAAGCCGAGACCTCAGACGATGCAGCCTCAGCAGCGACTTGTCGATGTGACCGCGCAGCCGCCACGCAAAAAACCTTCGTCGCGTCCCTCTACCGCTCCTTCTAGCTTCGCACATATTTTCGACGAGAATGCCCTTCCAACGAAGAGGCAGCTGCTAGATGCAGCATCTTGCGTTGTCGTGGCTGAAAACGGTATCAGGGTTCCATTTGGCGACCTCTTCCGGGATCAGAAGACAGTCGTCATTTTTATCAGACACTTTTGGTGAGATTCCAAGTCGATCGATCTTGAGCGTGCTTGAGCTTATTGCGTCATGCCAGGTGTCCGCTGTGCCAGGACTACATGTTTTCAATCGCCAATACTGTAGATCCACAAGTACTCAAGCAGTCAGGAATAAACCTTGTTATCATCAGCAATGGCTCGTTTAACATGATCAAGTCTTACCGACGTGAGCATGCCTCTTCGTTTCCTTCAACTCATGCTCATTTTCATCAGAGATCTTCCGGACGCCTTACGCAGTGTATACCGATCCTTCTTCTCGCATCTATAGCATTCTTGGGATGACTATGAAGTCGGCCGAGTCAAAAGCAGAACAGCGTCGCAGTAGCTACGTCCGGCACAGTCGCGCAGGAGGCATTGCCATGGTCATCGCAAATGCTCTACGTGTCGGTATGCCCATCTGGGAGAAAGCTGGTGATGCTACCCAACTTGGTGGCGAGTTTGTCCTCGGACCCGGGTTAGTCCACTTTCCAACGCTCCACGGACGCGAAACTCATCCATATTACAGAATGACAGCATCGTATGCGCACCGCATGCGGAGTCGCAGCTCACACGCGCCTATTGTTCGGGTGCTCACAGCTGCAGGCGTGCAGGTTTATCTCCGCAGCGAGAAGCCGAAACCAGTCGTTTCATCTGATCCCGCAGGCCGGGCCTCTATTGTCCTTGAGGCAGATGAGGAACAATGGATGGAGGAACGACGCCAAAGTCTTGCCAGAATCCGCGAGCGGAAACAGGCTCGGAGATTAGGTGTCAGCGTACCTCCCAGCAGCAGCAACTCGAGCTCTGAACAAGATACGGGTCGTCGAATCAGACATGTTGCGAGTCATATGACTCGGACTGACAGCATAGCGGAGGAGGATGAAGAGTATGTTATTCCGATCCTGAGACCAAAGGCTGGAGCCACTGTCACTGGCAGCAGCCCTCTGCGAGGCGCTGATGCTGACGAGTCGAGCGATTCTGCTGAAGACGACACCGATGATTCATCTGTAGATACACGGTCAATAGGCTCGGACATTGGATCTGAGAAAGGTCATGTTGGGCTGAGCGACAAACCTGGCGCTGTCGAATTCATTCACAACCTTTCTCCACCCATCCCGCTCCTTATCTAATTCCAACTCACATTTTTCGATATCTTCTAATCTTAGCGGAACATAACACGTAGTACATCCACTTACTAGTAGGCCCAAGAGTTGAACGACGATATGGTGATCTGTCGATTTTTCTGAAGGGTGGTCAAAAAGTCAAAGTCACTGGTCCCACCTTGTATCGGCTGTGTTGCCACTTTCATCAAGCGTTAGTGGTGTACCGGTAACATTGGGTCTTCCCATGGCCTAGCACCGGGTTCGACTCCCGGCTGACGCATGATCTTTTGTGTGTGAATTCATACATATCTTTTTTGTTCCGCACTGTGCACACCAACCTCGCACATCAAAGACCCTTGCATTTCTCCCGTTTTCAACAGGCTTTACGGATCTTTGGACTGGATTATAATGTGCACAGCTGATTCTGACATGTTTGGGACCCCATGCCAGTGTACACCGCTTACCGCTTAGCCCTCATTTTTTTTTTACGCCCAGCACCATTTACTGCCAATATCAATCGATCACCATTACCAAGAGCTCGGCCAACTTGAATGTCTCGGATTCCGATATCCAGGTTCTAGTCCTTGCGTAAGGCGAGGATGCCCCGAATATGCTGATCGATTTCAATTTTCTACGATCAAGAATCAAGATCCAACTAGTACCAACAACACATGACTCGGAGTAAGTCCTTCATATTTTTTTTGCCACTAATTCTGTCTCATCGAACACAGAATAGGCGAGACTCCTGCACTCAGAGTTCTGCATAGCCGACGAGCAAGCCCGCCAAGTCTTCTGGATTCTCCCCGTTAACAGAGCCGACTATCTCATACTACGATCAAGCCCAGGATCTTCCAGAGTCTACTCATCAAATGTCGATAGCTTTGCCGATGCCACCACAATGCCGTATTAGAATTTGAATTATCCTGCGATGCCATCCCCTCCGCTCGAACGTTATTTCCATTGCGATCGGAGAATTGGTGGGAAGAAGCCTCATCTTCATATATCGTCATAAATCGTATGACACGAGCTGAGTGGACATAATTTGAGTGGCTCATCATGGCCTTGGCTTCAACATTTGTCAGGACCGCACCATTTGATGGGCCAGCCCAAGCCAGGGTTTTCATGCCCGAATCGTCATTGATACCACTGCCATTGGTGCTACGCGCCCTGCAGTATTTGGATTTTGAGAATGTTGATTGGGTGCTCGACGGAGGTCTGTTGGGGGCCTGACTGGCGACTATGGTGTCGTCTACTATTCTACCTTCATGACCTAGACCTTGGGGTTGAATATTATCCTTATGGGCATCGGATTTCTCCTGCCTTGCTTGTTCAAAATCGAAGATGACGACGAAGAACGTCACTTAGAGTGGATCGGTTGGATTTATTCACCCATCTATTCCCGCATATCACAGACCTCATGGGTCGCAGGCAGCTTCCACAGTGCGTCGGCAGAACTGAAGGATGTTCAGGCTTTCGCCATCGTCACCAGCACGTTGTCATTAACGAGTGGTGGGATCAGATGGAAAATTTTCATCGGAGTGGCCTTCAATGCCATCACGGGCATCAGCCTCCTCATTCTCGGTGTTTTACCCTGGGTGCTATTCATATCCGCTTGCACAGACAATACTCATCCCAGAGGTTTTGTCGTTTTTTTGATCTTCTACCAATCACGAGTGTCATGGAGGCTGTGGTTCGTTTCATTGTATGGTCGGGCCAGTAAATCTATAATTCCCAACGAGTCTCAAGCGCATTCTACACATTTTCGGAATATGATGTATTGCTGCGATCACTGCAGTTTAAGCATTCGCTGTTATGTGGATGGCACATACTTCGCCTGGGTTGGAGCTAAAAGATTATGTTCAATGCAAGGGGCTGGCGTTATGGCGGAAGATTATTGCGATTACTCCGTGAAGTCACTGAAGTGTATGTCGGTGAGTAGACAGGTTCTTAGAAATTCCTATGTATGCATCGGGAAATTTAAATTATACAAGGGCCGTAAAGAAGTGCATGGTTTGTCGAGTTGGGCTCTCAAGGTGAATCCGATTCAAGGGGATAGTCATAGGCCACAGCACCGGATTGGCAAAGGGAAGCACAGGAATGCAGGTTTGCGAAGTTGTGGGATCGCAATAGCGATTGCAGATGACGGGTGTAGGCATAGTACTGTGCAAAAAGAGCATTGGGCGCTTGATCTACACAGCCAAGTGCTAAAGTTGTGAAGTGGCGGTACCTGAACACGAGGACCACGCAAGGAAAACGCATGTGTAGAAGACTTGAATAAAGACATCCTTTCCTGACTTGAACTCCATCGCAGCTTTCGTCCCGCGTTCGTCTTTCTGTGGACAAGTCAAATACATCTGGATTTTAAGTAGTAAGTGATGGTATTTGGTGGTCCCAAGAGCTGAAATTATAACGCACCCATTAAGTAAATCCCGAAACAAACATCATGGATGCCCCTACGATGCACAACAGTCTAGCGACAACGCCCTTGCGAAAGACCAAAGTAAGAAACGTGAGGGACATCTTATGCCTTCCGGGTGAAAAGCGGATCATTGTCCTTTCACTGGACGGGTCATTCCGAGTCTGGGACTTGGCGACGGGCATTCAGGTTGGGGAGGAATGGGAGGACAAAGATCAAGAAGTGATAAAAATAACATTATCGCCGGACGGCAAGAAAGTTGCAAGTGGGGGTTTTGATGGCGCAGTGAAATTGTGGAGCGTCGACACGGGCAAGGTCATCAAAACCTGGACAGGGCATACATATTGGGTCAATTCTATAAGCTGGAGTCCAGATGGAGGGCGATTGGTGAGCGGATCCTACGATAAAACATTCAGAGTGTGGGATGTCGAGATTGGAAAGACTATCCTTGGTCCAATCAACATAGGGGAAGACGTGCAGGCGGTTTGCTACTCACCCGATGGCAAGATGATCGCCACTGGTGCGATTAGTGGTGGGCTAAAAATCTGGAATGTCAACTCGGGCGAATTAATCAAAACACTCGGGAGAGTATATTCGAGCCTGGCATGGACCTCGGATGGAAAAACGCTCATCGCTGGAGAATCGAAAATCGACACAGCCACATGGACTGTTGTTGACCTGGACACAAACCTCGATGCGATTTCTCTGTCTCCCAATGACCGCATCCTCGCAACCAAATTATTCTTAGAACAGACAGCGCAACTATGGGACCTCGAAACAAATCAACCCATCGGAACACCACTTCACCATCAAAAACCTGTGGACTCTGCGACCTTTTCTGTGGATGGAAAGTTCCTCGTCACTCGCTGCCAAGACCACATTTACTCATGGAATGTTTCCGCTATCATCAAAGGAGCTGGCCTTCCGCCAGATATCGTAAGCATAGCTATATTTCACTCTCGAGGACACTGACAACGTATCCAGGTTGATGTTACACCACGACCTGCACCAAAGATCAAAGGTGCTCGTATACCTCCAGGCTTTTTTGACGATGCACTGCGAGAGGTTAATGTATGTCATCTCCATTTGCTATTCGATGCTTTGACAAATATATTATATATTGTAAGTTGCGCATCCGTCTATCCCAATCCCATGCCCCACCTACTCCAACACCATACCATCGCACCTTCAACCCCTTTACATCAGTCTGGCGCCCCTCCCAACCACATTCGGCAACTGAGTCCGCCACCCAATCCCGATCCCAACCCTACAGCTCGACTCGATACTTTTCTGGTATACTGCGCAGACGAGACCGATCGGACATTCAGTTACGAGAGGTCGAGGTCCCTTGCACACAGGGAAAGCCTGTGCGTTTTTGCACTCTTATTCTCCTTTCATCACCAAGTCTTTTCGCACAGAGGAACTATCACGCGAGAAAGAGAAAGAAGCCAGTTGATAGCTCGTCTCGACCCTCCAATACTCATCCTACGCGGCAACACAGCGCAGTAATCCAGAGCACGCCGTCATCACCTCCAACTGCTAATACTTCGTCAGTATCTGCAGCAGCTGGTACCCCGGGGACAATGGGAGTACCTTCACGTCCTCATAACACTGTTGCTGCATGGCGCGCATCGTTTTGTGCGCTGGCTTTGCTGTGCGCCTATTTAGCACACCGACGGTCAACATTAGAGGCGCAGTCGCCACTGCGCCACCGGTTTCTAGAACGACGCTGTGGTATAATATCGCTGCAATACACGGAGGATACTGGATCGTTTCTTTCTCTGGGTCGACTGTGCGTCGTTGAGTACGAAGGGAAGAAACTTGCAGTTCTTGTTTCTCGTTGACCTATCCAGTCGTTTTTATCCACTCCCAGTAAACGTCCTGTACTTTGTCATTGTATCTCACTTCCTACTGTTTCCCTTTTGCAGTCTGATTCATTGACCTATGCGGGCCCTTTTGGCGCTATCAATTTCACGTTCAGTTGTTGTCGATGTTCGCGAATTTCATGGACGAACACTGCGCTGAGCGTGCTATCATTGGTGTGCATATGATCTCTCTCTCCCTTGCCCTGCCATACAGTTACTTGAAATGGTATGCATAATCTCGACTCCCTTCATGTGTGGTAGTTCCTCCTGCTGGATGAAGTGGCACACAGAAGCCGGTCAGGGGGACAGAGTGTGACAGAGGCGGTGGTGTTTTGTTTGGAGTTGAGAGGACTGCAGGACAAAGGTGCGTTTCTCATCATCCCACCTCAATAGTTTGTGCAGACGAACTTGAAGTACCAGCAATACTGACTGGTGGTCCATACCGCATCGTGTTCTACCCCCACATGTTGTGGTGTTGTGGCCGCAGTGATTGAATCCCCAGACTTCATCTACAATTAGCGAAATGACGAGGACCTGGGGCGATGTTGTACGCCTGAAAAACTGTGTATTTGAGTTAATGACACTGCTCTTCTGTGCATCTTTACGTCTATTTCCTACGTCTGACTACAGACGAAACTTC
>JABBWB010000528.1:0-22103 GCA_016628085.1 Suillus occidentalis
CTGGCGGTATCGGTCACCTCGACCCGTTTAGTGAGACCGGTCACGTGACTTAACCTAAAGGCCCTTCATTCCGATTGAAGATTGGTACTAGTTCAGCCCCACTAGAGTATATCATATGCGTTCTGGTGTCGGTCGTCTGAATGGAACTATGTGCTAAGCAAGCCATCTTGAAACGCTCATTTGCAATTGGTTTTTCCAGGGGCGGCGTGTTGCAGTAAATTAGCCAGTGAAGTCATTTTGATGCCCTGCCGTCAAACAACATTAAACAATCGCTTGAGAGTACAAATCATGTTCAAATGGGAACCGCAATATTTGAGATCGTCGGTTCACCCTGTACATAATTCGCGTTTCACGATCATAATGTCGCCCTCCTGTCTTCCACCGTTCAATTCCTCGGCCATCCGTTGTCTTGTTACTTAAGGGTCTTATATAGAACGCGTGTATAGAGACAGCACAACTATACAGGATAAGACTTCTTGCCAGTCCTTAAGTACACGGTCTACGACTTTTCTAGTTTTCGTGGTAGATAACGTGCTAGTTCTTTGGGAGGAATTACCTTTTCTTTTTACAACAACCTAATAGACACGAAAGATGATAAAACGAAGTTACTCACGGTAGTATACGATAAACGATAATGAAATCTGGTAGGTATGTTTCACCCTAGTAGGTCGTGTTTCAACCTATGAAAGTCTGTTTCAACTTTGACGAGTCTCCCTTGATGTGAAAGAGAGAGTTTACGAATATACAAGTAAAGCTTAGAATAGATGAATGATTTGTTGTATAGACACTCTCAAATTAGTGCTCTACAACCTTAGAAAAGATGAACGAGTTATTGTATAGACACTCTCAAATTAGTGCTGTACAACCTTAGAATAGAAAGAGTTACCTTACTGTATAATCTACTCTCAGAGTTTAGTAGTATACAGTCAAAGGCTTATGTAATCGATGTTGTCTTCAAGGCAATCACACAGGGCCTGCACTTGTCTTACATAATCTCACACAGTATTGAGATAGAAGGCTTCAAGTGGGAAGAACTTTTTTGCTCAGGTGTAAAATGGGCTCCTTTTATACCTTTTGGGAGGCCAGATTACTAAGCATGATTCAGCACTGGATTGGTAAGAAACCAGGTGTTGAGTCAGCTTGATTACTAATTTACATGGTAGTATTACAAATACAGATGAGTAAATGGCATGAGTCATCACATGGATTGGTAAGAAAACCAGGCCATTTGGTGTGTTGAGTCATCCTGTTTACTAATGTCTTACAAATACAACTGTAAGTCTTACAAAGCATGACGAATCATGACAAAACATGATGAGTCAAGCAGGAAATCCTTACAAATCAGAATTTTCCCAGTCACATGACATGCTTACAAACATGCTCAGAAGGTTGTGGGAAAATCAGGTGGCTGAAATAGCCTAGAAAAATAGAAAGAGACTGAAACAAATGTAAACAAACAGAGATACGCGAGATACAAATACAAATACACAGAATAAGAATACAGTAGAAACTGAGACTGTAAGCTAACAAGTCAAGGAAAAATGGTAGAGTAACTTTGTGAAAGGTGTAGTATGGTGTATCATACCTTCCTTATCACCTCATATACGTATACGGTATGGTATGGAGTTCATACCATGCATGACACCGTATTGGCATGTCTGAACTCTCAAATATACTCACTGGTCCTCAATGGTTGGATTTCTACATAAGACTCATACCCACAGAGGCGGCCAGTCCATCTCTCACAATATCACTTTACGTGTACTGAATGGTTTTGATACAGGTCCGGACCGAATTATATCTGCTCTATTTCTTGCTCAAAGGCCGAGTTTATCTCGGTGATATGTGGCAAATGGTTGGGGTGCGTTTGTTGGAGGCGCAGAGGGAGGAGTCGTTGCGAAGTATTAGTGGGGATAATGCAGTGCACGCGATCGTAGAGCGAGCTTTTATGGAAGAGAAGAGGAATAGATGTCAGCTGGAAGTGTCTCTGTGCAGCCAGGGTATCGATTGCGTGCAGCAGCGACGGAATTTGCGTAAGATTTTTTTACGTTGTATGTGAATGATTGATCTAACATCTTTCTATTACCTAGCAATGCGTGGGGTTGCAATCCCAGCCGTGTATAATACCGGCCGTTTCTCAGCAGCCTCACGATGCGTTCCTAGACCTGCTGCGCCCTATTCAGCACATGCGGTAGCTCATATGACAGCTGTGAAAAGGAAGTGCAAAGGTTGGCTCAATAGACAACAGGGTGACTTCACCCCAGCTAAACGGCATTCATCATCCAAACTTCACTTGCGCTCAAACGATTCTGCTTCAACTGTTCATCACTTCAACTCTGCACACCGCCGAGAATGTCAATCGTCAGTCATCGTGAATGTAAGTACATCGTTTATACTGCTCTGCTTGGCTGCGCTTACTGTATGTTGAAGCACATTGACCCCTCGTTCTGTCTGTCAAGCACATGGGTCCCCTTTGATGTCCAGGATTCCTTGAATAAGGCACGCAAGGCGGAGTCATCTACTCAAGCTGGCCTGGTGGCGACGTACCTTGATATTGATGGCTATAATTCTCACCAGCGCAATACCGACCCTGAGCTACTTTATTTGCGGGCGAAGATGCATCATGCCAAAGCTGAGGTGGAGGTTTATGAACTAGCCATCGAAAATGCGTTTGCATCCAACTCCCCCGATAGTGGTACGCATGAATTGCTTTTTCTCTCTCTTCGTATGTTGATACCTTGCAGCTTCGTCGTCGTCGTCGTCACATCCAACTCTCGCACCACTTCTATCCGAGGAAATTCATCGCTACAAGGAGTATATCAATATTGATTCAGTAGACGGTAGCTCTTCTGAGCACTTATGGTAGTATCTTTCACAGCTTTCTCAGTCAGGATTGAGATACCGCACGTATCCTTATTTACTTGTATGTACAACTAGCCTTGTAAAATCATGTGTAGATCCTTGTTAACTTAACATTATATGCGACAGTGTATGGACTGTTTGGACGGGCGAATTCGAAAACTCGATATTCATATCATGTGACGGCCTTTGTTCTAAATAAAGTAATAGCATGCGGTTCAAATGCAGTTGGCTGGACATTGCCGCAACTTGAAGGAGTCATTGTACACGCAACCACAACGCAGGAATTGCTGGACAAGTCCACAAGCTGGACAACATGGTATGCTGAGTTATTCTGATGTTGCACAGTTCTAAGGCGGCTGTTAAATTCTAGGCAAAAGGCTCTCAACAACAGGTTATGAACTTGACGTTGCTTGAGTGTGGTATCGGTATCTGGCCGACGCAACTTTCACGGTACGCTGAAGTAGTGATGCTGTGAGTAATACACATTAGCTAATACCTCAATTCGAATAACATTTTTCGCATATTTTAAGCGCAGACGATGTATATGAAAACACTTTGGTCCATAAAAGAGAAATCGATGACCCTCAGTAGGCCGCCTTTGTTTCCACTTATTGGTCTCAATTAACGCCATCAACTTGAACAGGCCCATGACGTACGGGAATTGGCAGGAGTTGGTCCACCCGCTGGGTGGTACCTACTATTATAACAACACAAAGGTGAGTGCTGGTAGGTTGCACTAAGTGATGCGCTCAAATGATGGAAATTAAGAACGCGTTTACACCGACAAACCTGAGACGTTATATGAGTTTACACACACTTGAGGATTTTATCGATGTGTCGCGAGCTGCAGCGAACGAAGCTGATTGGATACTGGTCGTTTTTCCAACGATCTTTTTGGGAGAAGAGCGATTTCAATATTATTACGTGGTCCCTGACCGGCACATCATTACTTGGCTGGAAGATCTGAATGGCGAACTACTATTCGGAGAATGTGTCCAGCCGAGCGAATGGAGACATAAGAGTATGTTATTGCCTTTGCCTTCGCTTTTTCTCAAGTTTGATCTTGATCACACAGGACTTGAACTTGAGGCTCAATACTGGTGAGCGGTTGCTTGAGGATGTCACTCTGATCGACCGAGTGTTTCTCACTGCTTGCCAGGAAACACTTCGAATTTTTTCCGCATCAGTTCCAAATGGGAACTGTACAAGTGAGACGAATACGGAGAGAAATTGTCTGCTACATTGGAGGTGAGCCCTATGGCGCTGCAGCGACTGCCTGGATCACACGAGCAAAAATAGAAGCCACAACTTTGGGCCAATCCTCTGCCGCTTCGATGTTTTGGAGTCTTGACCAGATGAATCAGATCGGTGCACAATTGGCCACCATCGGTGCGTACTCGCGCTTACCCTACATATCCTACATATCATCTTGACGACCGAGAAACAGAAAGTCTTATCGACAATGGGGTCGTAGAGGAAACTGGTGTCGTATTCTGTTGTATGTGTGCCTAGAAGAACCGGGCCTTACAGATGCTGATTTCCCTTCTAACAGGCAGGATATTGTATATCCTACGTACATGGATTTTTCATGCTCTGACCTTATTGACCTACCAGACTGCGTAGGGCACCACCAGTTTTTGAACCGCCACAACCAACCTGAAGCTCGCCTTATTCGCAGCCATGCGGTGAGAGAAAAGAGTAGGAGGTGTAAACTTCTTGTTTTCATGGGCAACACTGCAGCTATGGCGATGTGCATGCCAATCACAGTTGATCGCATTAAGAGCACTTCTGTTGATGGTATCATGAATGGGGTGGAAGTTAATTCATTTATCGACGATTTTAGCAGTCAAGCAAAAGGTCAAATCACTCTGGTAAGTGCTTTGCAAACGAGATCATCTCCCTACTTACGTTTGCTCTGACAGGCAGGAGTCTCTATGGCCATGGATATTGCCATCCTTGCTATTCCAGGTCTGGGCACGACGAAGACTTCACAAATTTTGTGCTCCTGCTCTATACTGCTAGGTGTCGGTTGTATTTTCGCGAACACGGTGGTGCAACACTTTGGCACGAGAATGAGGTCCATGGACTTCGCGGTTCGATTTGCACTATCTTTCTGCAAACCAATCCTGACCTTGCCAACTTCACAGGCATATTACCTGTGACGAAAGACGAAGATCTTCATCGTCATTACAGGCATACCAACATCTTTTTGTGTGCTAAGGTAAGCAAACTATGATTATGATTGCTTGTGTCTCTCATAGAATCACCGGCAGTGTGACGGGTTCTATCCTCAGGGTTTCTGTCAGGCGTCGCCACAGACTTCAAGCCTTCCGCACTGTTAATGATTTCATCTCTTGCTACTCTCGGTGTTGTAGTGGGTTCGTTGCTCATTCTGGTATTCGCTAGTTATGGCCCAGGGCCGGTCAGGGTACGGCCCCAGTAATATCCTTGTCTGGATGTTCTGGATGATATTCTCTGGTGCGGAGCACCACAAGTGTGCAGTTGGATGTACTTGGACAAACGTGCTGTACGAGCACTCTCGGTCCAATTCTCAGCAGCTGTTAACGAACGCAACATTTCCCATTCAAATAGATTCAGACACAACTTATTTCCTCATTTTTCTAATGTTAATGGACTGCCTACTCACACTGGTGTCATTTGGTCAGTGTTTTCTAAAGGTGAACCCGGCATCAAGAAACTACAGCTGCACCGTATTTTCACGCTTGCGGGGGGCTGTTCACGGTGCCCTGCTCATTTGCGCAGAGTACAAATGATCATTTATACTACCATAATTCTGCATCACCATGGAAAGGACTAAACCTCACGAAGATGGAGTTGTTGACGTCCTCTGCGCCGCGAAAATGGTTTTACATGGTAATGCTACGGTATCTCTTCTCCTGCTATGTCTTCAAATCCGTCATTGTCATCGCCTAAGTAAGCCAGTCAGTCTATTTCGGGGGAGGCTGCATCTGACATACTTTGAATGGGAGAAGGGGCGTTCCAATCAATCTGACGAGGAGACCATGTGCTAATTCCAGCCGGTGCATATTCCTTCAAGATTCTTGCTCGATGATTCTCCTCTAGCCAACGCAGTCTATATTTTTCGTACTGTACTTGAAGTCTCGAGCAGGCCAATTCTGCGAGTCTAAGTTGTTCCTTCAGCGTGGGTATGGACTCTTCCTCGAGCTCTTTGTGGCTGTGCTCCAGCAGATGAGGGGGGCCTCTTCGTTCTCTGCTAAGGGCAAGCCCTTCTCGACATCTGCCTTTCTAGGTACATCATAAGCTTTGAGAATTAACAGTGATTTTGTTCACGCACCCTTCACCAGCAAGCTTCTTAGGCTCGCTCTTTTGATTGGCGTTGCCTGCTATTTCAATCCTAAGGAACAGAGTTAGCAGTCTTGTCACGAGTAAGTTCAATTGGCTTTACTGGAGACTCAAATTAATGATATTTCCAGACAGATTGAAGGCCTGAGTCTGACGCAAGGGTTGTTGCATCCTTAGGTTCAACTTGGGCGGCCGTGATGTGCAAGATAACTTGTCAAGGGAGATTTTTATCATACACGTTAATTCGCTAACGCTTTATGTAAGGTGTGATGTTCATTGCCATTGTTTTGATGAAGGGTTGTTCGGTCTCGGTGGGCCATCTTGTGCCCTGCTTACTAGTTGCCCTCTGGCTGGCGCCCAGCGCCACAGCCAGCAGTAAGCCGCCGCCAATCATATCATTCCCTGCCTGCGCCATCAGGTACGCCCTTCACCTGAAATCCCACGCAACTAATTGCTGGACATAAAAGGCTGGGCTCTATCCTCTGCAAAGCCCAAGCTATATGCTGCTCCTCGTCATCTTTCATGACCACCGAAAATGCCACCTCCAGCATTCCCAGCAAACGTGCTACGTCAGCCCTCCAAATGGGGCCCTGAAAAAAAGCGCAAGTTGTTCCCAATATTCTGTATTGGTTTCCCAGACTCATCCTTTGTCGTCCAGCTCATCATCCGACCCTCTTATATCGCACGGGCGTCACTTTGGTCGAACAGTGTTCGTGTTGTGCAACTATCCTTCTTTACTGACCAATGGTATCCTCAGACTGGAACAGATAGAAGAAACTCCTCTGGAAGACTTTTCTGCAGAGTGAAAATGCATCACCTTTATGTACTAGTTCGTGGATTGACTCATTTGGCAGAGAATGACGGGAGCATCGCGTTTTCGAACAGCTCTTAGACTCATATCCTGGACTATTAGAACGACTTCAAAACGGGTCTGAAGAGGAAATTCTGCACATTGGAGAGTTGGTGCGTTGTTTCCTACGTTGCCGAAGTACATGCTTACAATTTTTAAGATCGGCAAGGGAGCATCAGGCGCGAGAGGTGACGACACCAAATCATTGAAACCTGCAATACTCGACTGGCTCTCTCAGAAGGGGGCGGCAATCCAGCCTCCTTTACATAGGAACTCGAAGATTGATCGCGGATTCAACCATGAACTCACCGGGTCACTCCTTTGTCCCGCTGGATTGGACTGGCACGACGCAGAGTATGCTCTCATTTTCTGGCATCCGTAGTACTAACAACTCGAAACAGGACAAGAGAGAATCTCCGCAGTGGGGAAATCTTAGTCTGCGGAGATCAATGGCCCGTGTTTTTGTATGCCCACTATACCTATGACGCTGAGGACCCGTGGTGCGGTCTCCTTAGGAGTCGCTTGCTGACATGTGTAAGTGGGGAGATATTTTCACGTAGTCTTTTACTATATCATTGTCAGGCTTACAAACATGTCTTCACATCCCCAAGTTCGGTCGACAAAGACCCCAAAGCCATGCGCTCCGGAAATGCTCGCCTCCATGGCATGAACTGCGTCACCGCCGCCTCCATAGCTTATATTGCTACTCAGGTCCGTCAACAGCATACCTTTGTACCTCAATTATCTTAACGCAAATCATGCTGAAGGTCCGGTTTGCTCTAAGCTCATCCTCAGTGTTCTCTCGAACTGACACAACTACGGATTCTGAGACATTCTACCACAGCCTCCTTGACCTTTTCGAGGACCTGGATGAATCTAAGGAAGTTGACGAGCTACTGACATGGTGGAATCGGTATTGTGATAACTATTCACCATTTCGCCAAGCTCATTACTCTGTATAGCCAGGTTTTCCCTACTTCGTCTGCCGCCAAGCGACCTATTAGCACCAACAGTGCCTTGTCAAAAATCCGAATCAAACGCCTTGCGACCAAAAACGCTGCTGATTCAAACATAATTGCACCCTCGCCATAGTCTTCATTCGAGCACTTTATATGTAGTAAATACAGAAGCAACATAATATCAGTGCTTGCTTTGGCTCTCACAACCAACCTAGTACGCTGAACAAATTGAAAATAACCAATTGAGAATGAATGCAGCAGATGGTGGTATATTGTCATGGCTCTGCTCCCTTGAACGAAACCGGTGTACCCTGAAAGGCTTTATCTGGCACCAGCGTTTATGTAGAGTTTGTGAGGAATACATGAACGCTCTCACCTTGTAACTAATGATCACCTCTCAGCACTCGATGTAGTACGGTATCGGGATATCACCGGTCCACACCCTTAGGCCGAAGGCAGCTCGAGCCGAGACAACCTACCCTTAGAAGACATGACATGGAGCCGGCGTCTATGGAGAGTTTGCGGGGAATGCACAAACTCACTCACCTTGTAACTAATGACCATCCCTCAGCGCTCGCTGCATTATGGTATCGGGATGTCACCGGTCCACACCCTTGGGCCGAAGGCAGCTAGAGCCGAGACAGCCTACCCTTGGAAGATATTATCTGGCGCCGGCGATTATGGAGAGTCTGTGCAGAATAAAATAGTAAGCCAACATTATATAGCATGAACATATGTCGACAAGGTTGCGGAGAATGATAGCTCAATGTCATTAGTTACTCACATTGCGTACTTAGAAGAGCTGTGCAATCTAATCCAGCGTCATAACAATATATCTAACATCAACAATGAGGGAGGTTTTGTTGAGGTTGCAATGAGAAGCATGACTTACATGCAAGAACCGTGTTGAGAGAACATGGTAGCACATTATCATGGCTCCACACCACTGGAATCTTGGCGGCTTTGATCCCACATAGTCCAGCCATAGATAACTTTATCTGGTATTGGCGTTCATCTGAAGATTACGAGGGAAGAAAAAACCGCCAAAGGTTACACACCATGACCAAGGCAAGGCAAAGTTGTTGTGCATTGCAAGTAGTGCTCAACTAGGTGATGGTGGCGGAATTTAAAAACACAATATTTGTTTATCGCGTTGGTGGGCGTCACAATATATACCATCTTGATGGTGAGCTGGTAGGTAGTTGTAAGAAAACCGTCACAAATGTGTATTTGGTGGGTTCTATCCAACATAGTCCAGGTTTTTAAAGCTTTCTCAAGTATACTACAATTATGATGCATATTATACAAATTGTACTTCAGATAAAGCTTTATCAAGCCTTATCATTTTCGTGCCGGTTTCCTGATGTTGTGCCTGGCAGATGGCAGAACTCCGCGAAAATGTGCTGGCAGAACTTGGCAGAACTCAGGGTTGGCAGAGCACTAGTCCATAATAATATGTATGCGGGTTTGGGTGCGCCACTGAGGTGACGGGTGACGCTGCTCGAAAAGGTAACTGCGCGTCACGAAGCCACCTGCCAGTACACGCCTCAGTGACGCCATCGTCTTGGTGGAGTACATAGGCAGGGAGGATAACCAGCCTGCCGCTGCCCGCCGAATACATGCCGACAGACGAGGACGAGACTAAGTAATGGCTTCCCCACTCCTCGTGCCCATTCTCGTGCGTGCTTCTTCTCTCTCTCGCTGCTTGGTGTTCTCAAATTCAAAGTTGCAGCCTGTGCCCATTCTTGTGTGCGCTAGTGTTCTCAAATTCGAAGTTGCAGCTTGTCCATCCTCATGCGTGCTTTTTCTCCCTCGCTGTGTGGTGTTCTCGGTGTTCTCAAATTCGAAGTTGCAGCGCTCATTCTCGTGTGTGCTAGTAGTGTTTTCGAATTCGAAGTTGCAGCTTGTCCATCCTTGTGCGTGCTTTTTCTCCCTCGCTGTGTGGTGTTCTTGGTGTTCTCAAATTTGAAGTTGCAGCGCCCATTCTCGTGTGTGCTAGTAGTGTTTTCGAATTTGAAGTTGCAGCTTGCCCATCCTCGTGTGCGCTAGTGTTCTCAAATTCGAAGTTGCAGCTTGTCCATCCTCGTGCGTGCTTTTTCTCCCTCGCTGTGTGGTGTTCTCAGTGTTCTCAAATTCGAAGTTGCAGCGCCCATTCTCATGTGTGCTAGTAGTGTTCTCGAATTCAAAGTTGCCAGCAGTCTCATGTTTTTGCTGTTCTAGATCTTTTCTTGCTGGGATCAGACGGATCTTTTCGAGAACAACTGAAATACTATAACACAAGCCCAGTTACAAGAGTAGAGTATGAAAAAATTATGCTAATGAGACTCCCATTTTCAAGAAAGAAGATATTGAACTTGCAAGCACATCAATGAGAGTGAATCAAGGGTAATTAGCAGCTGCTGCAAGCACATCCTTGGTGCCAGTTCCACCCCCCTTCTGCAGATACTCACAAAATGTGCGAGGCTTTTTGAGGTCAGGGTGGGTCTCGTACTTCTCGCGCAGAAAATGGAGTGCCAGGTTAACACTCCAGTTTGGCTTCCGTGCAAGTGTTTCAACCAAAGCTGTGATCTTTTTCCTTCGGCAGTTTTCGGTCCACAGAGTGCTGATATTCCGTCTCCAGTGAGCCTGCCAGCGCTCATCAAGGTCATGGACAGCAAGAAATCCATTCAGCCCAGCAACATACTCATCCCAAACTTCTGTGATACGAGTGACAGGCTGGAAGGTGTACAAGGGAAGATAATCCCCTGATACCCACTCCCAGCCATGCTTCAGCAGCTGCTTGACACCAAATCGGTCCACCAGAGATGTCCACTGCTGCTGACGAGCATCGAGGTCCGCAGTAGTAGCAGTAGCAGTGCCAGTAGCCACAGAAGGTGGGGGAATGATGATGGAGGTGGCTAGAATGGCTGGATGAGCTGTGGGGTGCATGGGGAGTGAAAATGGACCAGTCTGCAGGCCTGTAGATACAGATACACTTGAAACTGCTGTGGTTGATTCGAGGGGAGGAACTGTAGGACTGAGAGCCACTGGGGGTACTACAGCAGCAGGTGGAGCACCTTCTGACCATCAATTTTTTGCCCATGTGTCAGAAACTGCTGCTTACCACGATGACGACGGCCCGATCGGCCAGACTCGCTTGCCATCTCCAGCCGTGAAACCTGTTTGTGAAGCAGCGAGATTTGTTCTGCATTCTTTTGGTTGGCTTCTTCCTGTGCGAGTCGTGATGACATGACAAATCCTTGCATGCTTTGGGCATACTGCTCTGGGAGGTGCTGCAGTGCTAACCGAGCCTCCTCGTTAACTCTGGCAAGCTCAGCTGTCAAGCCTGCTGCAAATTCACGGAACACATCACTTCGAAAGGGTGCAAATCGAAATATTGGGCAAGTCAGGTCTTTCCCAAACAGGACAGCAGCATCCTGTACAAGGACCCAACGGAGCCACAGGAGGAGTCGAAGGAAACCCTTCAGGGCAATGTCTCATCCTGCATGGCCAAAATTTGCCTCTCGCTGATGCAGGGCAGCACACTCCTGCTCGACCCATGGAAAAATCTGCAAGAGGAGCTCTGCTGGAGGCTCTGGTTTTGATCACAGGGTGAGGGCAAGCTGTCGGATAGCAGTTGTTGGCTTACCAAGATGGTCCCAAGCTAGGAAGTATTGCTCGGGCTTCCTTGCATTGAACATGGCTGCACCAAGCAGCCCTTCGAGTGGGAGGGCATGGTCATAACAGTTGGCAAAGGCATCATTGACACTCCAGCAACCAATAGCTTTCACATCGTTGCCAGATGCCCCATGTGCTCACGCAGTCTTTGTGGTGAAGTGTCGGGTGGCATGCATGGCCTTCGTCAGGCTAATGTCGTTCTTGCTGTGTATGAGCTTGACTCGGTCATAGTGGTCTATGGGGGAGGTTCAACAATCTAATTTTCATACCTAAGAGTAGGCAGAAAAAACCCACTGTCATAAGACATCTGCTTGTCAGGTCTTTCACCCCAGAAGACATACAGGTCATACCATGACCGGTGGCCAAATTCGCCATATCCTGCCTTTGAGAACTCGGGGGAAAATTCGGGGACAGGCTGCAAGACTATGTGAAAACACGCGAAAAAAAGCATGGCGAGGGCTCCGACAGGGCAGAGCTCCACATGAAAATGTCGCAGGGTGCCATGCTCGTCAAGACGGCCATGTTGGTTGCTCTTCGCATTGTCAGCCAGTGCCACAAGCACCTACATGCACCACAAACAGTGGCATCAGCCCAAATTCTAATGCCGACAACAACACTGCATAATGCTCACCGGGACAGTGTACCCCAACTGAATGTCATCTATGCAAACCTCAGAGAGGAAAAGATCAGACAGCTGCAACATCCTGGTGCCTTCGCCTTGCAATGCCATCAAGGCACCAAATAGCAGCATGGCGCGATCACGGAGACCAACAAACACCTGACGGGTGCCAGAGAATTTGGTCAGGCACCATGCTGAGCACTTTGCAAGCTCTTCAGTGGTGTATGCATCTGGGGCAAGGGCAGAGACGTCAATCACGACCCTCGAGACAGACAAAATGAGCAAAGGAGCACTGACCTGATGTTGTCCCAGAAGCTTTGAGCACCTGCGAGCTCTCCGCACGCTTCGGCTCATCATGTTTGGCAGCAGACTCGATTTGCCGGATGCGGTTGTCGTCACGAAGCTGGACTTGAGCTTCCGGCACACTGAGGTAGAGGTGGTGGTGGCTCATCCTCCAGTCCTTGAGGGCACTGATGGCCTGTTGGATCACAGACTTCCCGACATTCGAGCCAGGGATGGTGTCACTCGATCCTGGTTTCTGCTGGATGAAAAACAAAGGAATGATCAGCACAGACGAATGAGCAGTCAGGTCCAGGAACCCACCTTTTCTCGCATTCTCTCATAGTCGAGAAATATGAGTACCTTAGCTGCCGAGATTGGCAGTGCAGGCACAGAGGTCCATGCTGGAATATCAGCTACCATCTCAGCTTGGTATCTGTCCCAGTAAGTGACATAATTGTGGACGTGGCGCGTGTATGCGGTGTTGGTGCCCTTGTCAGCTCGCTCCTCCGCCGCGAGGCGGAGCCGAATGGCATGGGAGGTTGCATCCAGTGCATCGAGGGAGCACTGCATGCTGTTGGAGGTGGCAGCAGGCTCGAAAGTCGCGGCTGAACATGGAGCTGGTGATGGGTCCTTGACGCGGATTTCGTCAGGATCCATGGCAATCAGTCCATCAGGAACAGGAGGGTGAGCACAAGCAGCAAGGCACGGTGCGACAGGCTCGGCACCTGGTCCTACAAGCAGCAAAGTGTCAGTGCCGTCAACAGCAAAACGAGCGAGCACCAAAAGACAACACAAACCTGGTACAGCGGCCACAGAAAAAGAAGCAGCAGCAGTGCCAGCACCGCGGCACTTCTGCCTTGCCCTGGAGGCAAGGTGCTCACTCGAAGTTGGGGCAGGGGTGTGATGTGGAGATGGGCCAACTCGCAGATGAACGCGTAGGTGCTTTGGAGGGCGCTCATCGAAGGCATCCAATGGGTTATCACGATGGGTCTTTGGGTGCACGAGACTCGTGTCAGGAGTCATAGTCAGATTGATCTGGAATAACAGAAACAGAACACTTCAACAACTGGGGGACATCAAGAAAAAATCCTGGAGACTTACCGGCAGAGTTGTCGTCGAGCACACAGTCAGATGCGTGAAGCAGCACGGGGGTACTGCACACCGAGCGAGTCTCATTTTTGTACCTCTCGAATGTGGCATGAAACTGTGAGATATTGAGTGTGGCGGGGACCTGAACAGTTGTGGGCTCGAGTCTGACACGGGAGACGGAAATTAGAGTCGCGTAGGTATGATAAAATTACGGATTATGTCGGGGATCGAGTACAGTAGTACAGCAGCTAGCACGAGAAAACAGAGTCTCGAGGCTGCTAAGGCATCACAGCCCTTGGGCCGTCAAAGGACAGGGAAAGTCCTGCAGTGGTATGTGCTGGCTTCGTTCTGTGGGGGCCCGCGCAGTGCACCAGCGTGCTCAGTTGGTTTGATGAGGGAGAACAACGACGACGAAAGACAGACTGGACAGAACAGCGAGCGGAGATTGCCAAAACGAGCGACCGATTGGCAGCCGAAAGCACGTCCGAAAATAGCAAGTGAACGGTGTACTGGATGGGTGACGCTTCCTTTCTCAGCCGTGCGTCACCGACGGCGTCACCTCCCTCAGACGGTAATCCGTCATACACTGTATGTACACTATGTGTAACTTTGAAAGTGTGAAATGAGTCACAGATGCCTCTTGGCTGACCCTTCATCCCAGAACATGCTGGTGGCTGCCCAGTGCCATCCCTAATCAACAACAACTTTGAGCATCTCAACAAAGTTGCAAACAGACGACCTTCTTGCAGGTCCTGAGACCATATCAGCTGATGAAATCGCTGAAGCATTTGATGCTCTCGAAGTACAGGAACCTAGAAAAAGTTGTGAGTATTGACAACACAGAGGCCCTTGGAGGGAAGGCATTTAATTTTGTCGAATCAGAGAAGGTTGACCGAGGGTTAGTACCACAAGCTGCTGTAGATGAGGTTGATGTCAAGGATCATGGTTGTGAGGATGATGGATAGGACAAGGCGTTGTTGATGCTCTTCAGTAGGACTGTCATTAATGTCGTAGATAGGAAATTTTCACTGCTAGGTTATGCCACCCGGCAGAACTGGTTGTTCTGCCGGTTCTGCCGGCACTACTAATCTCAAGTAGTTCTGCCCACCACACTAGATATAGACGAGGGTAAGGTGATTATACTCTGTCGTCGCTAGCTCAGCATTCAATTAAGGCATTGGTTGCCACAGAACTTGCAACTACTTGGGATGCGCAAGGGATGCACGGCAATTTGATAGTGCCTGTAGAGCTGCAAAGGACTTCAAGCGATACCGGTGGTGCACGATATCCCCAGTCCCGTGGCATAAAGACGGGAGAGAGGGAAAAACTCTGAAGTTAAATGAAAGAATACCTCAAACTACAGATTGCAAGTTTAGAGGTCGGTTGCGCACCCGAACCGTTCGGTCAGTGATAGCTAACATCAATCCGATTCCTTTACAGGATGGCCATTGGCCTTCGCGTCTTCGCGTCTCCCTCACCCTGTCACGGAAGATGATTTTCACCCGGTTTATCTTTGCCTTTTGGTGATCTGTTCTGGAAGTTTCAAAATCCTAGCGCTCCTCATTTTTGAATCTTTGGTAGAGTGCATATCCATCGATCTGTCTCAAATTTCTGTTGGGCGTGCTCTCATGATCTAAAGTCTGATTTTGTTACTCTGAAGCATTAAATACCCAACATGAACAGATTGGCAGCCTATTTGCATCAATCAATCAAGCGATCTTGTCGACGCTTGGCATTTGTCACTTTCCACAGTCCACTAGCGCACGCCTCAAAACGCCATATCATGGGGGCATAGCGGGAGTCTTCGGCGTTACACCAATGCCAGGCCATCCATGACCGGTTGACCTTCAATTTGCCTCATCCTCGAATCCTCGATCTGTGCCGATGTGAAATGTTCGATGCGTTCAGACTCCGAAGCGATTTTAGGTGTGGGGATGTCGTTCGGAGCGTTGAAGAGCGTTAAACCTTTGCAGATATAAGGTGTAGGTCTGGGGAACATCTACTGGTTTTCATCCGGGAACGATGGCACCTCTGGGTTTCATAGAAAAGATACCCAAAGTGCCTAGTTGCACTAATGCCTACGCCTATGATATTGAGCATAGTGAACTGCCTGATACCGCTGTCTTACTTCCAAGGACGCCACTTCAACGACGCCTGAAGGGGCGTCATGTTGCCATGATCAGGTGAGTCGCCATTGTCGATATACGCACATACATCTTACATTTTTGACATCAGCATTGGAGGCGTTATTGGCACCGGCTTATTTCTAGGCACTGCGACGGCGTTGATGGAGGGTGGTCCTGTAGGACTTCTACTCGGGTACACATTTATGGGGACAATGTGCTATTGTGTGATGGTGAGTTGCACTTTGGCGTGCCTCTGTGTTCTCAGTTTCCTGGTTACATGACAGATAAGTGTCGGGGAAATGATTTCTCTCCTTCCCATTCCAGGCGGTCACATTAGATTTGCGGAAAGATTTGTTGATCCAGCCTTCTCCTTTGCAATGGGTTGGAATTGCTGGTACTGTTGGACGGTAAGATGCCGTATCGCTGTGAACGGCTCGAAGATTCTTATGGATTAATTTCGCATCGGTTTACGATACCCGGTGAGTACGACCATATGTTGAAGTCCTCTTAGAATTCACACTTGGCGAAGCTGAGTTATCGGCCGCCGCCACTCTTATTGACTATTGCAATCCTGGAGTTAACAATGCTGCATGGATCACCGTGTGTCTGGTCGTTGCTGTTGGAATTAATCTTTTCGGCATTGGTTTGTCCCTTGCTCCAATGAATGTCAATCGTACAGGTTGACATTATCTTCAGGGACCTATGGAGAAATGGAATTCATTTTTGCGTGAGCGGTCGCTTTTGCCTCTATCGTTGGATAAACGATTAGGTCCATTAACGTCGTCACGAAAACAGGACTCCTTGGTATTGTGCTTGACCTCGGAGGTGGCCTAAGTTATGATCGTGTTGGGTTTCGATACTGGAAAAACCCCGGACCATTTCTACAGTTCGATGGGATAGCTGGAGCTAAAGGTCGAATTCTAGGATTCGTTTGTGTACTCATCCAGGCTGCCTTTTCTTTCATTGGAACCGAGGTTGTCACTGTGTGCAAGCTCTCTGTTATCATTGACACGAGATTTATCACGCTACCTTTTTAGATGGCAGTTGCAGAGATGAAGAACCCTCGATACGCTATGCCGCGGGCGATACGGACAGTATACGTCCGGATTCTCTTATTTTATGTCGGGGGAGTTTTTGTCATCGGGTTGCTCGTGCCTTCCGACAGTCCTTTCTTAAGTTTGAACTCTCCCAATGCCTTGTCATCTCCGTTTGTTGTCTCTATCAATCGGGCTGGAATCAGATATCTGCCCTCGGTATTTCCTTCCATGCTCGCCTCGGTTCCATTCAATAAACCCAATCCAGATTTTGAACGCAGTTATCCTGCGTGGTCCGCCTCTTCAAGCGACTTGTATTTATCATCGAGGGGCTTATGTGCGTCCACAAATGTGCGGGTTTTTGCATTCTCATTTTTGATCCGCAGATGGCCTTGCTCTCACTGAGAATGCTCCCAAGATTTTCTTACGCACATCACGTTTTTTGTATCGGTGTCACCTACATGCGGTTCCACCAGGGATCATTGGCGCAAGGGTGTGGCAGGAAACGTTTGCCGTATGCGTCAAGACTCTAGCCGTATGCATCGTGGTGGGTGATTGCTTTGTCGCCGGTAACTCTCCTGGTAAGTATGCGATTATCACACTGCTATTAGGTCCTTGACTGCGGTCTTAGTTCAGCGGATGGCAAGTCTTTTTGAGAGCGAACTGGTCTACCGCGACGATCGTAACGACCTATGGAACTCATGCTCATCTGACAACGCGTGACACGTTGATCTAGCGTAAACATGCAGGGAAGCAATTGAGCTAGCTGTTTGAAATTATCTAAATCATCGCGCCTACGCACGAAAAAGCTATCTGATTCATCTAATCGGGACAGTTTCTGCAGCTCGAGCAATCGAATGAAGGTGGTTCCTTCGTATTCAAATTCAGTAGTCGGGATCATTCCTTAAAACTAATTCGCCTCGAACGAACGTACGAGGAGGTCACATGCCAACATATGACATTATAAATATTACGGCCATTTGCATGTGGTCCATGAAGAACAGAGTGATGCGATATCAATGAGAAGTAGTCACACGTCTAGGACCTACCAAGATGATATGGATCGTAAGCTTCGACTTGGTCGAGCTTCACATATTAGCTTCACCAGCTATTGAGAAATTTCGAAACCAAGGTGTCTCACCGCCGTTCTTACTACGCATACTCTCCCTTACTTCACGCGGATCTTCAGCAAGGCGAGGCCCGTATATGATCTTGAAATCAAGGCTAGCGGCAGTGAGATAGGCGTAGGGGTAATGGAGACGTACAACTTGTAGGATCCAAAATTTTGGACGAAAATACCATTCATGGAACGTCTTGGATCTTTTCCTTGTATGGTTCATAAAGGCAAAGGCCAGATGCGTACTGCGAGGACCCGATTATTAGGGATAACCAGATGGCATCTGAATTCTGTTGGGCCAGGCATAGTGTCCGTGGTGAGCAGTCAGGTTGCCTCTGAACGTTCTAGGAGCTTCTTGAAGTAAGAAATTCGCCTCGGACTTCTACAAGATGAAACCAGCGCGGAGTGGTGAGTATATCGTCCAGGATCTGCGAACCGTTGGATGCAAATTGTACGGTGAGTGAAAATTACCTGCCAATGTATGATGTCAGCGTTCAAAGCACCCTCCTCGCCCTGTGCTACACTTTGCTGCATGAGCGTGCACGCCATGATACAAAAGCCAGAATCAAAAGGCGACAGATCATCTGGCTCTCCATTTCTCAAGGTCGATTGCATCTTGTCGGTCTGATGGATGTGATTAGTGTGAGGGCATTTTTACGGGGATGTAGGATCTACCACTTACCTTCGAGAAGCGGCCCTTTGCTAAGGCGGGCGACTTTGTGAGTGACTGTGCCAAATGAGAACGGTACAGAATCTAACATCTGTTTCGCAGGAGACGAGGGTTTCATGCTTGCCATGGCCGTTGTTGTGCTTCAAGGGATGGCAAAGACTCGGAAGAGCTAGGAGTTCATGGGGCCAAATCACTGCACACGAGTAGGAGAACAAGGAGGTCAAACTAGCACATCAAGTCTTAGATGCAACATGAGATTATGACGGCTTACTGAATCATATTATGTGTGTCGAAAGGCGCCAGCAGGATTATGGTGGTAGTACTCCTGGACTAATTGTAGACCAGCATGCATCAATGTTGTCCGCATGCTACGCGGAGTCTTGCACATCAAAATTCTAATTTATTAGTGATCACGTGCAATCAAACTCGCGGCTAGATAAGATGGCCGCGTCTAAAAATTCAGCTGTTTGTTTTGTACGATGACTACAAGCTCTCCTTAAACTGTATCATCTGGATTCCCTGCCTTGATACATATTTTCCATATGTATATGTGGCGCTCTGTCACCAAGGCGTATATTTTCCTCCATCGATCAATGTCAATGTCAACCTCTTCCCTTCCACCATCACCCATCCCTCTCTTAACGTCTGTCGCATCGTACAGACGATGGCGGCAGAGAGCCTTCGATGAGGGCAAATCTGTGGGCTTCGTGCCAACCATGGGAGCTCTTCACGACGGACATCTGTCTCTGGGTGAGCACATCCCACACACTTTTTGAAGTCTATAAATACCTCCTTACTAATCTCGATCCATTCGATTCAGTCCAGAGGTCACTGGCCGAAAATGAGCTGACAGTTCTTTCCATCTTTGTGAACCCAGCCCAGTTCGCCCCGCATGAAGACCTTGCCACGTACCCTCGCACCTTACCAGGAGACCTGGAGCTCCTCACAGCACAGCAGGTCACTGTGGGCGAAACCGTGAGGAAAGCCTCTGCTGTATTTCTTCCCTCGGTCCAAGACATGTATCCATCTGGCATAAGCCAAGATGTTTCAGCACAAAAGGGAGCATTCGTCGAGATGAAGGGATACGGACATCAGATGGAAGGTGCAAGCAGACCAACATTTTTCCGAGGCGTGGTGACAGTTGTAACCAAGCTATTCAATGCGGTCCAGGTGAGATGGCCTCTCCGCAAGACGCAGCTTAGCTTGACGACAACTGTAGCCCACGAATGCGTATTTTGGCCAGAAAGATATCCAGCAAGCCTTACTTCTTCGGAGACTCTGCAAGGACCTACTGTTCCCACACCCTGAAGCTGACCACGTCCATATTGTCCCCACAACCCGCGACCCGAACGACGGGCTAGCCCTATCATCCAGAAACGCGTATCTTTCAACAAACGAGCGGAAATTTGCACCTGCGCTGTACAAGGCTCTTCGATACGCTGAGTCCGCGTGGTCGAACGGCGAATCCAAGGATCGATGCATTTCCAAAGCTGTCGCTGTCATCGACGAAGTCAAAGCACAGGCTGCCATGGACGGAGTGGATGTGCGGCTGGATTATTTAGAGATGAATGATTCGGAGACATTCGACGTTGTGGACGCGTCTTCAAACCATCGATTAGCAGGAAATATACCTGTGATTCTGAGCGGAGCGCTATGGGTTGGGAGGACCAGGTTGATCGACAATATCGTAGTTGGTGACCTGAACCGTATAATAAGATAGCTCGCAAATAGATGTGGGTATGACAAGATTATCAAATGCTGAAACGCATTCAGAGTCAGACTACTGTCTAATTCATCAGATTTGCCGAGTCACTCATCTTCTTCACCTCCAAACATGACGATGGCGCATTCGAGAGTGATGCTAACGAACGGCACTTTACCATCCGCTCATCTCAACCGACTTTGTGCAGCACACCCTTTCACTCAGCAGGTATAGAATTACCTCTGTACTTTTTTTTGACGCGAAATGCTTGACGCTTCCTCAGCTCGACATTGTGTTCCCTGCTTCCGATGAACTCGAGAGAGCGCTCACGTCCCTGAAGCCCAAATACTGTAAAGGCGTTGCACGCTAGTGGAGTTTTTCGATTTTGCCTCCAAGAGTCCGGGCGGTAAGAAGAGTCTGAATCGTGCCTCAAAGCAACACTGAAATGGTTCTGTTTTATGTCAAACAGGAATATAACTGCAATGCCATCCACCTCTGAGTGCGTTGATACATGGTGCATCGACCCTAGAGGCGTCCTCACTCTCTGCATCTCAAAGTCACTGTACGAGCAACTCGGTTTGATCGGAAAGAAACTCCCCTTCAAAGGGTGCCCCCCGAGCGATACGGTATGTCACTCAGGATTCCTTCCCGTGATCGAAAAAGTGATCAGGACCTAGCGCAGCGTGATACGCATACCAGTCAGGCAGAGAGATCGAATCTGTTGCTGTACGTGCGAAGCAGAAGGCAGCTCTAAAATTCTGGGACGAGCTCAGGGAAAACGGATCTGGGAAATGGGAAGTTTGTATTGTCAAGCAGGTATGTGGCGGAGATCGGGTGTTCTCAGTTAGCTCATACTGGTGTTCTTTAAGACATCATGATGCAGCCAGGAACCTCCGAGTCGCACGAGGCGGTAGTAGTATTGTTCAGCCTCGCATTTGTCGTTCCACCGACATACATATCCCGGTCCCGGCACTGGCTCTCTACCCGAGGAAAGCACAGAGGATTGGGATGAACGAATCAGCGACCTCTTTGAATGGGTGGGCATGGCTGCTTGGGAGCTCAAAGGTTCGTGTCTAAGCGCCAATTTTTTCGAGCTTGTCCTTGACAACCGATTACGATACGGTAGACTCAAAGCGAATGACCGCGTAAACCCTTACGTTGCTGTCTACGAAAGTTCCCGCTCCTTCATATATTGGTGACGTGACACAGATAACATGGGCGACTTCCTTCATCAATCGTTCATTAAAGATGCTCTGGACACGGTGATGTCAGATTTTTGAACCTCGATGGTGTTAGAGAATTGATGATGCTGTATAGATCACATTTAGCATCTGCAACCGATAACCGCGCGTTCGTTGCAATGACGAGACACGGTTGTTGCACATCACCTGTTGGCGCCATCCCGTTGTCCTTGGCTCCTGATGCTTCTTTTGATGCGGTCCGAGATCCACACCTCCGAGTACCGGAAATCAATGCGGAAGACACCGGTTGTTTAATCCTTGGCCCGGGTCACAATGGAAATTTTGTGCTTGCAGAGAGTTGCAGAGAGATTGGACAATGGGATGCAAGATGGGGGGGGGTGATTTCATTGTACATTGTAGTCAAATTTATACAAAAATTTTGATCGCAATACATGAGATGAACAATGTTGAAAGCGGAAAATTCAGAGTCAGGTCTAATCTATACGAATCCGCTAAACAACGACTATAAAGCACAGGATAGTACAGTAAATGACGTGGGTCACCTACGGCCAGTAATAGTGCATAAGTAATGGATTAAACTGAGTGTATGAAGCAGAATAAAGATCTGGTG